>JABCKI010000029.1:0-64802 GCA_018282025.1 Sphagnurus paluster | reverse complement strand
GGTTCCCCCCCAACCACTATAACTCTTATCACAAAAATATTACAAAAACCAACATTTGAACTTGGAAGATATAGAGTTATACACAAGGAGAGATGAGACATCTGTGTAATAAAATACAATTAACAACTGCGACCCCCCCGTGACAACGGCACGGGTCCTTAAGCTTGTTTTCTACCAAATCATAATCACTAGAATCGATCACATGAGCTTGCTGGCCATTTTGCTGATGTAAGTCGAACCAACAAAGGTCCTCAAACGTTCAGTTCTTCCCATCCCGTCAAATTAGGTTGCGTTGTAACATGGGTAGGACTCGCAAGGTATTCCTGAAACAGTACTCATCACTGAAATCACAGCCGATGACAAAATCACTTTCTTTGTTCTCGCGGCCAACGAGCTCATACAAGTTGATATGAAACCCAGCCTCAGTCTCAATGCCGTCCTGCTCCTAATACAACACAATGATAGAAAACCGTCTGCAAAGCTCAAGCGCATGAAAAAAGCGCTTTGCAACTTTTACACGTTAATCGAACCAGTCTACGCGGAAGACAATAGCCTCAATATTCCTGAAATCATGGCCTCACTCCAAGACACAACCAAGTATAAAAAGGTCGCCCGCACCAGGACGCTAAAGAATATCGGAAAAAACTTTGACGGGGACTTCCTCTGTTTAATCATAGAGGACACGTCTGGTTAGTTTTCTTGCGCTTCTGAAGTATTGAAATGTCGAAGCTGACGATCCCTTTGACAGATTATGAAGGGACGGTAAAAAGGTTGAAAGAAGGCCATCCTGGTCTGTACCGTTGTTTAGAAATCACGGTTCAAGTTCCCCGGCAGTGGACTGAAGAAGATATTCGCTTGAACGGGGGTATCTTTGTGGTAGATGGACACACGAGCGAGCCAGACAAAATGAAACAGCTGGAAGAGAGGTTGCGTGCAAAACGATCTTTCCGCGTGAGTTGCTTGTTATCTTCAGTTTAATTTCCTTCACGAAACTCTTGTTTCTATCAGAACAACGATGACGATCCTGATCTGTCTAATGCGCGACGTTACCCGATCCACTTTGCGGCCAGTTACGTTCAAAATAGCGCAGAAGAGAGTCCCGTAGCCGTCACAAACACCAAGGAATTCGTTGCATTTTACGCCCTACTGCGTTGCTACCACCCTGACGCGGGCCGCTACATGGCTGCAACATCTTCGTCACTCAAGGCCCACGCATTGAAGGCTAACTTTATCCTTCCACCTTTCTTCTCCGGGAGAGCTTCCGACGACAAGCTTATGTACCAGGAGTAAGCAAGCTCTGCCGTTGATCGCTTCCTATATACCTTATATATTCATTCAAATTTTCAGAGACATGCCCCTCAATTTTCCCCTTTTCATCTCCTGTAGTGGCTACAGTGATCTTCCGCGGAAGTATACTCCGTCGAGTGACTTTAGTGTATGGCTTCGACAGCTGAATTTGCCATTAATCATCGCCGAGGTGGTACCCATGAAGAACGAACAAGACTGTAACCGTATGCTCTTACAAGCTATTTGCCTTGCTCGTCTCGCTTTCTATCTCCTTAGGCCCGGTTCCAGAGCGCATCCTTTTATCATTGCTATCTACTTGACTGCTGATATGATCGTCGAAAGATACATCGTGATGCGATCAGAGACAACCAACGAGGTATGAGCTAGTTTTCCTACTGAAGTTTAGTAGTTGTATTGATTTCTCTCAGGTTTGCATCCAGAAGAGGAAGTTTGATATTACAAAGGATGGCGAGGCAGCCGCATTCCAGCGTGAGATGTACAATCTCGTCTCCGAGATCGAATCCATTGTCAAGGAACTGGATGTAACCAAGTGCATCGAACTCGAGGCGATGAAAAACGCAGCATTAGGCATGATGTCGCTGCATTCCAGTGGCGCTTGGACTGCCAACGAAAGAACTAGAGTAACCGAGATGGATGTTATTGATGAGGCGATGGGTGAGGCTCAGGATGAAGATGATCTGGGCGTTTTTGGTGATGAAAAAATTCTCGCTAATCTTGCCGAACTCAATTATCAAGTAGCCTATGTGACCTTCGGGGTGTGTTTACTCTTCGTCATATAGCCCTGTACTAATGAGTTATCTATAGCACCCAAATATCGCTCCAATCCAGAGCTTGACTGGCGGTCCACTGGTAGGGTGCCTCAAACACGTCAGGAATGGTGGGAATGAGATCGAAATCCTCCAATACCTCGCTGGCCTGGATTTCGAGTCGAACCACACAGTACGCCCAATTCGCACCTGGCCCATCGCTGGCGGCTCGATTATAGTCATGCCACTGGCAGGCAATCGTCTCACCAAACTGGATGACAAAGATACATACCTCTGGCCAGTTATGAAACAGCTGTTCGAAGCGGTCAAGTTCATGCACGACAACTGCGTCGCCCACATGGATCTCAAGCCTTCGAATCTTCTGATCCCATCGGAGTACGGCACCCTCACCGTCATAGACTTTGGGGTATCTGTCCGTGTCAAGAGACCAGAGAAACTGTTCCAGTCGAAGGGCCGTGTCGGAACGGAGGGTTACATCGCTCCAGAAGTTGGACGCACGAAATTCAACCCGATCCGTGCCGACTTGTGGTCAGTCGGCAAAGTTGTAGAAGAGTTTTGTGTTCTATGTCAGCCGTCTCCACTCCGCGACTGGTTGCTTGCTCTTAGCAAACGGCTTCTGGACGATGATCCCAACAAGCGGCCCATGATGTCGGAGGTCCTTCAAGAGATTTTGAACTATGGCGTCGTTGAAACTTCAGTGGGAGATGACCATGTCAGGTAATTAGTTACTTGGGCTCCTTGTGTGATGACTCATCTATGTCCATGTCGTCGCGGGTTGCTGCTGCGACTCCTATGCTCGCCCCAACGAGACAAGCGATTGAGGTGTAGCGAGACCGTAAAAGCTTGGGACTGGGTCATGTTGAGAATGGCGGTTTACACATCCAGTAAGATTATGGCACTAGTCTGTATCGGTGAAACGTATAAGAACATGAATTGTCACGGTATACCGCCAAGTGATCTAAATAAAACAGTACAAGACTTGCCATCGCTCCGCTCCGGCTGCTTGATTAGGACGGACAATAGAGCTGCAGCCCCAATACGGAGAGGGAGAACAACATGACCATACGAAATGATAGATACGAGTTATAGATACGAGTTATTATGTTGAACATTCACTGGCCGAGACTTCATTGGGTTAGATTATTGTCCAGCTTCCTCAGATGTCTCTTACCCACGAACCACCACCACCACCATTATCTAGTGGCCATGGAAGTATCGACCTTGTTGGTGGCCCGTTCGCTGTCATCGAGTCCGACCCAGGCAAGTGAACCACTCTTCTTCAGTTCTAACCAGATTCTGACCCCATTACGCAGGTGTATTCACTTCCCTAACGCGTAAACTGGGCATTCGAAACATTGAGGTGGTCGAGATGTACGACATCGAACCATGGGCGGTAGATCATCTAAACCCGCGCGGTCTCATATTCTGTTTTCTCTGGAGGAAGGACGCACACCGCCCAGGCGACTTTGACGATCCTACAGCGGAGCGTGTGTGGTTTGCAAATCAACTGAGCGACGACGCGTGTGCGTCGCATGCTATCCTCAACGTCCTCCTTAATTGCCCCGAAGTCGATATTGGAGAAGAGCTTCGGATATTCCGGGGGGAGACAGAGCATATGTCACCCGTTGTGCGTGGCCTAACGAAGTTGGCAGGAAGATGAAGTCTTACCTATTCAGATGAAAGGCTTAGCTATCACGAATTCGCCATTGCTTCGCAGTGCACACAACTCTCTAGCGAGGTATGCGATTTTATCATTACGTCTTTAGCCTTGAACAACTTCAGATGGCATTAGACCTGCCGACATCCGCGGCGCTCTCAACGTGCTTGCCATAACCACCCTAGATGAAGCCAAGGTTGCTGCTAAAGCCAAAGCCAAAGCCACCCCAACGAAACGGGGCACGAAGCCCCCACCAACCAAGCGCGCGAAGACAAGTGACTCCCCCACGAAGCAGGGCAAAGCCAAAGCAGACGCCGAGAGTGAGTCCAGCCCCGAGGAGGCGTACCACTTCATCGGGTACGTCCCCGCACACGGGAAAGTGTGGGAACTCGACGGACTCAAGTCGGGCCCGCTGGAGGTCGGCGAGCTGCCCACGGACACACCACCGGGCGCGTGGATGGACGTCGTGCGGCCCGCCCTGCGTATGAAGATGGAGAAGTACGGCGGTGCGGCGGAGGGCGGGAATAACATCCGGTTTAGCCTGCTCGCGATCGTGGACGGGGCGTATGAGAAGGCGAGCGACGCGTTGCAGCTGCTAAAGCGTGAGAGGATCGCACTGGAGCGCCGCATGGGTGTTGGATGGGAGGCCAAGGTGCGTGCGCATGCATGTGTGCAGTTATAGAGATTAAAAGCTTAGTTACTCAGGTGGACCAGAGTATGTTGGAGACGGCGCAGCACGCGTTCAGCGCGTGTAGTGGGGACAGGACGTACGCAGCTGACTTTGGTGCACGGCGGATTGTTCGGGATGTGGAAATCTTGAACATGCCAGAGGCGGCGCTGGCGGGCGCCTGGGAGACTTGCGTGCGGAATGCAGTGCGGGCGAACGTCGCAGTCGAGGACGAGTTCGCAAAGGCTGCGAGGGCCAACGTGCGTAACTGGTTGAGATGTTGGTCATGCGCAACTGACACTGGGAACATAGGCGGACCACATGAGGCGGACATTTGACTACGAGCCGTTCCTGACGACTTTTGTCGAAAGGCTGCAGGCAGAGGGGTTGTTGAATACGTTGCTGGGCTTGGATGAAAATGGGATGAAGATTAGGAAGAAGAGATGATTTGAGGTGGTTGGGATGGGAAGCTAATCTCTGAAATTTTCTTGTTATACATAACTGTTGTGCTTTTGCCAATACAATATAGTTCCCTTCTTCGCAGAATAGATAGATAACCTGCATACGGTCCCAAAAACGCGTGTACTTGATTACCATTGAATTCGCCACAAACCTCAAATATTTATTTAAACTACTCTAAAACTACACGGCAACCAAGCAAAAGACAGCAGATCGCGCATTATTTATCTACGGGGCTCGAGACGTGGAGAATACTCTGGGTGTGTAATGTACAATCCCAACAATAATTACTACCATAAACAATGTAAAAGCAAACATACCAAAAAAGAGAGATTTAATTACGAGTTCGTCGTGGCAGGCGGAAGGGCCTCCCCAACAGCGGCCATCACCACATCGCGAAGTTGTGGGTTGTCTCGCAACATATCTTTGAACTGCTCAGGCTGCAACGCCGACAACGCCGCCAGATTCTTATACAGGCCTTCCTGCACCTCGGGGGACAGTGCTTCGGTAGTGGGAACAGGAGGTGGCTGGGGCGGTGCTGAAGGGTCATCTGCGGGAACCTGAGGCTGGGGATCTTCATTCGACGCCGCCGCCTTGTTTGGCTGTGGAGGATTTGGCTGAGGCTGGGCCGGCTGCGACTGCACAGCATGAGTATATGGTGGCATCTGTCCCTGGTACGGCGGCTGCCAGTGGTACTGCGAAGGCTGGTACTGAGTCTGCGCATGCGCGTATGCTGCGTACGCGTAGTGCGAGGGGCCCGCGACGCCGGCGGCTGGGGCAGTAGTAGTACCGGCAGCGGGGTAGTATGCGGGATATACTGCGTAGGACGGGTTCTGGTATTGCCAGTAGTTGTATGTACCGGCACGGGCGGGATAAGCATACGGGTTGGCGGCAGTATACAGGTGTGTTGGCTTTGAAGAGCTGCCTGCTTGTGCCTGTGGCGTTCGAGATGCAGCTGCTGCCCCCACAGATGAGTAAGTAGGCACAGGGAGTCCCAATGGTATGGCTAGTAAGCAGGAAAATCATTAATCATGTGGCTTCCTGGCTAAATCTGCTGAGGCTCACGTTCAGGCTTCGGCTCGAGCTCCGATGGCTTCTGCAGCACTGGACCATCTGTGCTCCCAAAGATAACACTAGTCCACTTAAACTCCTTCTTGTCGCCCTTGTCCCACAGGACCTCCACAGACTTGGTAGCTTCGATCACACTGAGAAGTGAGACCTCAAACACCCCAGAACTGACGCGTATTTTGATACGCGCCATAGGCGGAAGCGCTAGCAGCTCCGCCTTGATCTTGTCTTGTTTCGCTTCCTTTTTTGCTGCTGCTACAGCCTGCAATACCGGTCAACTGAATTCCCATAACCACATGTGAAACGTACAGGATTATGTTGAGAGCAAAGCACTTGGACCTCAAGCTTCTTGATACTCTTGAGCACTCGGGACGATGGCGGCTCTGACATCCTGTCGACAGGAGCCGAGGGGTCCACCTCCATAGCGTTAGCTACACCAGACGCACCCAGGCTAAGCGGTAGGGCGGGCAGTGTAGGTTCCAGGAGTACCACCTCCTTCTCCACTTCACGGAGGACAGTGAAGACGATGCCAGTCTCCGATCCGGCCTGTGCACATGAAACATGGAAAGCCTTGGAGCACTTCCCTTTGGTACATTGAATGGGTGCACCATGAGCTTTGGGGCGGCTTTTCGTGCACGCAGAACATTTCTATGCATTGACCACGGTGGGTAGGTGGATTCAATCAGGTGAATGAGACTTACAAGCTGCCAACGATCTTTGACAATGGCGTCGACCCCATATACCACCTTCTCTCTGATCTGCCCTGGAGCATTCTCGATCTCATCTACCCACGTCTCTGGCACAATATTCGCGCACATCTCGTGCGCCATCCAAACCTTCGGGTTCCCAGCTGCCTCTTCCGCGTCTTTCCTCCGTATTGGAGGATCGTGCACCCTCAGCAGCCCATCCCGCTCCATCGATACGCACAGGCAACATGGGAAAGGTTCTGGTGCCGCAGGTCTAGGCCCGAGCTTTAATGTGATCGAAAGTCTCGGGAATGAGGCCTTGGGTAGGGGAAGAAGCACGTCAGAGGTAGGTGGGGGCTTTGGAGGTCCGAGCCTGATCTTCAGTTTCTTGGCCGGCGGCACATCCTCGGCGAACTCTTCGGCCTTTATAGCTTTCCGTTTCCGCGCAGTTTTGGCTCTAGCAGTATCATTCTCCTTTTTGAAGGAAGACCGCTTGGGTTTAGGCGTTGGGGGAGGGTTGGCAGCCTCAGCAGCGCGGTCTAGGAGCAGCTGGTCAACATCGATCCGCACACTGGGCAATATGGTTAGTCTCAGGTCAGAGCAAGTATATCAAGTTTCGTACCTGTCGCTGACGCACTCGCATGCCTTTGCACGCCGGCCGAGGTCGAGCCAACTATCGAGTGCAAAGTTGACACTTTCGGCACAGTTAAAGCCAAGATTGAACCCTGCATGGTATCCGCGAGGAAACGTGATAACAAACTCGCCTGTTTGCTGGACAAGAAAGTTAGGTCGGCAAGAGGATTGAGCAAGGAGAGTAGGCGATGCAAGGAAAGATTTGTGTCGCAGGAACTGGGGACAGTTTGTTGTATCCTTCGGGAAGTAGCCTAGAAATTATCAGGTTACATGAAGGAGCAGATAGATAGCATGGAAACTTACCTCGCATCGTTTGTTCGAGTGCTGCGGCCCTGCCTTGTGGTATGGCATACCAAAACTTGGGGGCGCCGAAATGGATGTAGTTGATACTGAATAAGTCCATATCTTCGACATGCCAGGCAAAAGTTGCCCTCCACATGCCAAAGTAGAGATAGGGTGTGTTAACACCAGGCAGTCCTTGGCTATCTGCCGGTAACAGGCGAGTGAGGGTAGACGGTAGATGAGCCACATTCCATGCGGTCGTCTCGTCGGTAAACAGTGAGCCTAAATGAAAGGAGTCAGTCTAATTTTCGTAGATATCTCAGTCTACATGCCTTGAGAATCGGCACCATACCAAGCTGGCTTTCCGAGGCCAAGATTCCTCCAAAAGTGTCGCTCGAGGATCTGACAGAACTCCCGAGTATAGTCCGAAGGCTTCGTGTCTGGTGGTAGCCAGTCCTCGTGGGGCTCGAACTTGTCCAGAAACTCGCGATCATGAGCCGCACGCCCAGCGAGTGCCGCCTCTCTAGCCTCTCTTGTCGGAGCCACGCGTTTCTTGGACTTGGGTTTACCTTCATCCTCGAGGACCGCTGGCGTAGGGGATGGTGGTGTCGGTGGCGAGAGTACAGTGTCAGTCGGCTCTTGTTTCACCAATTCCGGGCCGACGGTGTCCGCCTTCTTCTTCGTCTTGCGCAGCGTCCTGGGTTTCACGTTCGCGCTGCGCGCGTGAAGGCCGACTTCGCTGATCGCTGGGGCGCGAAACTCGTCTTTTGCACAAAGTTCCGCCCACTCGCGGACGCTCATTAGCTTGCGTTTCTCCATGTTCTCCTGCCGGAATAAGCCGCCCCTTCCCAGCATATGCTGCTCGATCGGAGACTTGATCTTCACGCCGTCCAGCTGGTCCTTGAGAGGGGGAAGGGCATCCGTCCTGCGTGTCTGTGAGTAGTGCTAGGAGAAATAGCGCCCGGAGACGGACCATTCTTTTGGCGGAATAATCTTCACTATACCACTCCTTTCGCCCCAACATTCGATCTTAGACACATAACCCTCAAAATCTTCGAACTCTTCCATAGTGGGCTTGAATACTGGGATCCCACGATGTGCGAGAGGGTCGTCCGCCGGGTCCAGCCATGTCTTGCCATCAGAATTGGGCGACGGGGGAAGTTGTATGTCTTCAGAACCATAGAAATGGTCTGGTTGCACCGGATGTGTTGGAGAGGGAGATCTGCTCGGTGTGAGAGAAGGTGTACGAGATGAGAAGGACATGTTGCGGTCTTGTATTAGTTTGTTGTGTCCGCCCTATGGCCCGCAGTGAGCGCGACGTGTCCTAGTGCCTTTTCTTGGCCCTCCTCGTCGTCGTCAGGAGAAAAGGTAGTTGTTCGTAACGAGCGGGCTGTCTATCAAGCTTGACCAAGTCTGCTCACTAGCAACCCGTGAGTTTCTCGTCGTCGGAGATTTAATTCCCACCCAAACGGGCCAGACTGGGCGAGCCCGGCCGCGCCACGCCTGTTGGTCTGTGCACACTCTCGAAGAGGGGCCATTGTGAGTACTGAGCGCTGTTATATTTTCAGTGGGCACGTTTTGTTGGCATTTAAAGCGTTCCCGGCATTATGATTTAAAACACCTTTATTCTCGAAAACGCATAGAAGAAGTCAGACAAAAATAAAAATTTGCCTGACGGCGCTGCCTTGAGGCGTTACACAATCCCCGCCACCAGCGCCCAAACCAAACCAGGGTCGAGCCTGCCCTTGCGCGATCGAACGGTGCAAGAACCGCAGATCTCGAAGCGCCGGTGCGATCTTGACCTCGCTTGTAAGCCGCATCTTTGAATCTTATTTAGTGCTCTAGTTCACTGTGCCTCGGGCCTCGGGTCCTCCTGGCCTTCACTTATTATTATCGCAGACATGGAGACACTACCATCGCTCGGCTCCAAATGCTTGGTTTAGGACGGACAATCAAGGCCTCCCCAATATGGGGGAGGGGCGATGATAAGACAGCGGTTGACCACATTATATCTATACTGTAAAAGTTATGGACACAAGTTATCATTTCCATAGCAAGGCGTCGCGCAGGCTGTGCATGTTTCTGCACCCATCAAAGCGCAAGTGGACGTAAGGTGCATGAGATGCACCCAGATCTAGTAGTCCTCATGGGCTATCTGCAGGCAAGCCTATTAATTCATTCAACGAAGGACCCTAAACGCAATGATGCGAATGCAAAAATCATGATGATGGTGGGTGTATTCACCTATTGAGGATGCCCTGGTCAGTTGAAATTCCCAAACAATTGATCGTTGCGTCTTATACTCCAACACACTGACGCGCCAGATTGTCGCGGGGCCTTCACCACGGGTTTTGTGCCTCGAACCTCGAAAGACTCGAGTTTCGGGAGTTTTATGACTTTTCGCGTGAAGACCCTTGTGGGGTAAAGTTAACGAGCCTCATCCTCGAGGCTGGCTCCGTCTGTACAGTATGATCAGCTGAATCCAAAATGGGAGGAGTTTCGGACCGACGTGGTGTCGGATATTAATTTATCTTAGCTAGTGACTCCAATTGCAAGGCCGTTATAATCAATCATTAGGGGTAATTAGGACGATAAAACACTCAAACGTGACCGTCGTGTGTGTCGATAGGGCGGGCCCGAAAGCCTCGCGCTCATATCGCGCACTCGGAGATGGTGGGACTCCACGAAACTATGTCATGCTTACTGTGGTAAAGAACTGAGGGGGAAAATCCGTGTAAATATTATTGACATCTTCTTACACCAAGAGAGGGAAAACAACAATATAGCTCAGAGGCTACATCATTGAAATATATTTGAATTTAGAAGTAAAGAACGGCGCACCTTCTGTGTCACAGCCTTATTCCACGGCGATCAAACTGTGTGGTGGAATGGGCGCAAATGGGCGGTGAACGCCGCCGCTGCGCTGATCACAGACTGGCAGAGGTTTCACCGCGGAACGCAAACGGAATTTTGAGAAATTTCGGGCTGCGTTGTGTTGTAGTCTTGGTTTTAAATCAAGTTCAGAGGCTCAGAGCAAAGGAGAAGCTTCCTGCCTCTAGGACGTTTCTGCGAATATAAAGAAATAACAGGGGTAAAATCTGTGGTGGCATCGAAAGGATGGCGATAAATACTTCCATATGGGACACAGCCTCAAGTTCTACTTGATGTTAGTTCTCCATTACACCATTCGTCGACGTATCCTGGAAGATTACAGGCTTTTTTCACATACCTTCCGTGATGTTCCTCGCTCACTAGAGTGACAGAGTAAGCGGAAGGGAGATTTCGTGTCGCACATGTGTTCCCCGTGTCGGTGATTGTTTTAGCTGTCAAGAATTGATGTAAAGAGTACTAGGTACGTGCATGCAGTGCCTACAGAAACGAGGGGTCAATTGTTTGTGCCGGGCGAGACGTTATTCTCTTGCCTACCTGAAATATTCATGAAAAGATCCACCGGCGTTTGTAATGACAGGGGAAACAACCCCCCAAGGTGGTGGGCTCAAAAAGGTAGCTGTGGGTTTTTTTTCAATGGCCACCCACAACTTCCTAGGGCACTCCAAGAGAAATATGGTGAAGAAGAGTCGATGTTCTGTGCTTTGGCAAATTTTAATTTTGAGCGAATAATATCACATTCCACACTCACCAGAGGCAATCTCCGCTACTGGCTAGCAGGTATTATGAACAATAAAGAATTAAAAATCACAGCCTCCGTTTTGATCGCCACAAGGAACTGGGGGCGTCGAATACAAATGCGTCACTGAGGCGTACAGTGGGAGGGGATTTCAGGGAGGGGGGAGGTCATGAGTATCTAGGCTGTGTTTCCTGTGCTACATTCTACTATCATTTGGTAGAACGTCGTTACGTGCTATGAATACCACAAGGACGAAGTGGCGGTCAAGGGATGACGTCGTTTCCGAACCTGAAGTTTGTGTGTCGAATCATAGCCTTTGACTGTCATCTTGGTATTCAATTTCACGGCACCGAGAATGAGAGTGAGTCTAGAACCGTCAGTGTGTTTATTCAATGGGCAAGTTGGAATATAAAAACACTTGATTTTTAACGAGATCAACGAGGGAGATAGAAATTAAAATTCCCTGCCTACTTCAACTGCTGTGGCGATGCGCTCCTTGGCAGTAAAAAATCACAAGGTCAGAAAATAAGGAGAAAAGGACTCTGAGATTGTACTCGCCTGGGGGAGTAGCAGGGACTGAGCTGGAATCGCATGCAGCAATTAGTCACGAAAATCGCTATTCACATAGATGCTTTCCCTGCTGATCTCCTGATCGAGGCCATTAAACCGTCAAGGAATATTCAATTGTATAGGCAATTAATAGAAAGTCAACGCCGTATGGACCAGAAATCGATGGGATGTAGGCTGGTCGTCGATTTACGCTTACACGAGGATTTGAAACTACCCGCGCTGCTGGTTAAAGAAAACGAGGTTAGACCAGCCATGATAAGACGGATGTGTAACAACCCCGAGCATCTTAAGGTGACGGTATTAGTGTTCTAGTTTTCGGGGGTGCCACGGTAATCTATGTAGTCACGACTATATCGGTCCACGTCCGTGGATGTGCTTGCCATCAACGCCAGCGCTATACCTGGTGTCCAGCACCTGAAAACGTTTCAGCGGCGATTCCAACAAGAAGGCTCCGCTCCAATAAGAACTGTTGGCTAGAGCTATTGTGGGGCTGCGTTTTGAGGAAATGGAAACGGATTTCGCATGATAGCTATTTTATTATTATTTAGTAATCCAAGTCAGCGACTATCTGCCCAAATATCATGTGTCACCCTAGAAATGGGACAGTTCAGAGAGGGGGCAGCTTGACTTCAAGGCATTGTGAATAGAATATGGACAAAATGGCATGTGCCGAACCTGATCTTGAGCCTGCCTGGATGCCTGGATGTTTCGTGATAGGCTGTGTTTGCGCCTCGTTTGAGGAGAACACCGCCCGGCTACCAAGTGTCTTGTTAGATGTGAAGATGTGGGGTTTAATTTCGTATTTTAAAACTTCATAATCAATGGCTAGTTCTCTCTCGTTAGTTAGAACATTCCTAAGCTAAAGATGAGTAACTTGGCAGCTAATGGCTAGCTTGACGATCGGATTCACCGTCGGAGTTTGCCTCTCGAACGCGTAAAGTGTGGGAGGTTGGGTGGCACTCGACTTGACCGGTGACCCTTCAATATTCCCTGGAATTAGCCTGATTAAACGGACGTATTAGATATGGTAATTTGCTGGAAATCACTGGTCTTACCATTTCTTTGGTCACTATGGCACGCCCAGGGTGAAGCATCAAACTATGTAGATGTCCTAGAATAACGGACTTCAGTATGTGGCTGTCCGACAGGCACCGACCAACCGATACGTAGCATCAGAAGTTGGGCAGGTCAGCTGAGCAGTACGTCTTTGTTCTCTTGTCTCAAAAGTCTCGACTTCATATTGCAAAGATCCTGCGATGAAATCGCGTTCTTGTTTGCGCGTAACATTAGTGCAGGCACAGTGACGATACTTTTGAGTGGGAAAACTTGACCGCCACTCAGTGTTGCCCGACGATTACATAAGTAATCACACCCCTGGCATTTACCCTTTTCCAATTTCCAACACATCTTGGATCGCCATTCGCCTCCATATGTTGGGGGATTCACTCAATCCCTCCTTATGTCCAAAGGCGCACCAATGCATCTTGATCGACGCTCTTGGAAGGAAACCTTGCCTGATTTCCCCGAGTGACTGATTGAGTATCATCCCGTCTGTGACTTCGACGTTCCTTGAACTCCCTTTGGGAGGCTGTTCCAGCTCCTTGAACCCATATTAGGGCGCTCGATCGTGTCATTTAAATAGAACCTCCCTGACACTGCAATCTTCAATTTTCCCTGATAAGGCCTGGGTTTAATGCTCCTTCGTTCTGCAACGCAACCTCTTCATTGACTTGACCCCCCATCGACCGCGTCTTTGAGACCAGACCAACCTTCTTGACTGGCAGAGTACTTTATGCAAACTATACCTACTCCCTGGTGGTTAGGTATGTGTTTTCGACAGTTCTGAACCCATGTTTGCTGAACACGCATCTGTAGAGCTCGAAGCCATGATTCCAGTGCAAAAAGTAGAGACGCAAGAAGATGGAGCATATAAGTCCAAAATATTTGGCTCGTATTCGGAATCGCCCTACAAGAGCCAAGAGTCGAGGATCTTCCCCAGTGCTTTATCCAGTACGGCACCATCGTTGTTTTTCTGTTGCCCAGTCTGACCGAAGACAAAAAAAGATTCACAGACATGGAACCTATTGGAGCTTAGCCCAGTAGAATCATGTAAGGCGCCCTGACAATTGAATCGAGTCGAGTCTGATGCTTCAAATATAGTCTCAACTTGTGACGCAACCCTACTGCACCCGCTTTACCCTTCTTGTGACGGTCCTTATATATCTGGTTTGTTCCTTCACTGAGTTTAACTCTCGCTGGCCTCTCATTTCTTCCTACTGCTTTCAGAAAACACAGAAGCGGAATCGATGTGGCCTTGGGGACCTTCCTATTCTCCCTCGCCATCTACGTTCTATGACAATGGAATACCGTACCCATCTACGCCCTCATCCCCCACATACAGCAGCTATTCACACAACGATGGTGCGTCTACTATACTATCTATCCACTTCATATGTAATTAATGCCACTATGTTTACAGTGTCCCCTTCACCGCCCCTTTTGAGCGATTTTTCAAATGTTTTTGAGCACGAGTACCCCTGTGCATCGCTGCCTGACGATTTCCGCGTGTCGGAATCGAAATCCCTACCCCACTCTTCGTCCATGTCACGCCGCCGATCGCCCCGTCCTTCTCGGAAAGGCTATTTCCCAGACTCGCGTCCAAAATCTAAATCACGGGAGCCATCCCCCTCAAACAGTGAATCTGACCCAAAGCGACGCTTCCCGTGCCAGATTCCTGATTGCGCGCGCCGCTTTACCAGCCAGTACACCCTCAAGGTGCACATGGAGGCGCACAAGCCCAAACCGCGTCAGTCGTTCCCGTGCACGTTCCAATGTGCTGAGACCTTCTCGCGGCAGCACGATCGCCTCCGCCACGAGGTCTCGAAACACGGGAAAGTGTGCGAATTCTTGTGCAAGGATTGCGGACGTTTCTTCTCCTCTAGCAAAACACTTGGGAACCACAAATGCCCTGTTGCACAAGGCTGCACGCGTTGGGTGAACAATTGTAGCTGATGTGTGTCGTTATCTTGACGTACATACACTTTCCTGGATTTTTTTTCTTTTTTTTTCTTTTCCGATTTCCAGATACCTTGCATATACTTACTTCTCAACGACCAGTGGTTTACTCGTGACGAGACATGGACTCAAACAGACCATCTAAATTTTTGTAGGATATATCTACTTAACGTTTATGGACTTGGATTAGATTAGAGAGCTTGTAGGATATAATGTGTACATGTAACATTCAAATCGATCAGAAGAGTCTTCACTCGAATAATGGGTTCGAGCCAAAATTACTAGACCTCGTTTGAGTAGTTTGAAGTTGTCAGAGGAGGTCCGTTATAATTTCAACCAAGCTGGTTGGAAGAGAATAATTCGTCAAAGAGATGAATGAAACCTTGACTGCAAAGACAAGGAGGCGACATGTATAACTGAATTCAGAGTATTAACCAAGACAAATTAACATTTTCATTCAATATTCAAGTCAAACTAAACAACTAATCCTAAACCAGCTTAGCGAGAGCCTGGACCTGTGCCAATTCAGCGGCCTTCGCGCCAGGAGCGTTCTAAAAATACTGTCAGTAAATTATACGGCCTGGAAACCTTGAAAACTAACCTTGAGAACCTTGCCAAGCTGATGCTCGACGGTTCCGCCAGCCTTGACGGCAACACCCGTCGCCTGGTTGATACGAGCGATCTGGAACTGAAGGAAGAACTTGGGGCCCTTGAGCTTGTTGAGCAGCGCTCCAGGGTTGGGGTTCGACTGTAGATAAGACACCACAGTTAGCGAGTAGATCTAAACGAGGCACATAGCAACGTACCCGGAGGCCAGTCTCAACCGCAAGGTAGGTGTTCAGCTGGTTCTGGAGCTTGGCCTTGTCTGCCTGCTTGGGGTCGGCGGGGATCGCGAAGTTTTTCCTGGAGGAGAAAAAGGTCAATAAATAAAACTTCCGAATTCTATAGTACAAGAGTGGCGCACAGAGCAAAGCCAACGGGGGAATCACCGGGAGAGTTGGCAAAATCAATGCTGCTGAATGTGATGCCTCCAGAAGTTACATCAGGAACGTTAGGGCGGACTTGTTTCTGGGTAAAAAAGATGAGCAGGAGTCATGGAATGAGGTCATATTAATACTCACAGCAGCATTGCAAGTGACGGCCTTCGCAAGGGCAGCAACACCGTTCTGAATCTCAGCAGGGAGGGCGACATTTCCGGTCTGGAAGCACGGGTTGGCGCGGGGGACATTCAGGGGAGCTTTAATATGCATCGTTACATTTTGATCTAAAAATTGAAGAGATGAAAACCCACCAGCGAGACCGAGAGTCGCGAGGGACATAACAACAAAGGAGGTGGAGAACTTCATGGCGATCGAAGAAAAGGATTAGAAACTAGCTTGAGAATGGGTGGATATAACTTGAATGAAAGTGAAAGGACCCAGTCCTGGTAAAAAGAGAGAAAGAGAAGAAGGGGATGTCGAGACAGAAGGTCTGCCAGGGATTTATATACATGGTTGTCGGTGTTGTTATGACAATCCGGGTGATCATCCATACTGACGGCGTCGGAGCTTCTAGTCGCCAACAGAAGTCGCCAACTACAGGCCGCCGGATTTCCTCATGTTCAATCCTTCATGCAGACACCTCGCCTGCCTGACATCGCTCACGCCGGTGATGGGATTTGGAAAATAAATCAGCTGCGCATGTGGTCGTAGCCCGAGTCGTCCACGCATGAAAGCCTCGATTTTCGAAGCGACGCCGTCTTCGCGCCGTCATGTAACATGACAGGAAGCTGCGAGCGGCATGGCAGCGGCCCAGCACTTGGTCTTCACGATAAATTCAATAGCCTTCACCATCGCAAGGAGCAGCTGCCAGTACTACCAAGTAGGGGTGCCAAGAATTCCGAATTCACGGGCATCTTGATTATGTTTTCAATAAAAGTTTGGCAAACGAAAAATTACATACACCGAAGGGGAATCGAACCCCTGCCGCTTGCTACCGACTTGGATGAATGGAAGGCAAGCATGATAACCACTTCACCATCGGTGTACTTGGGTTATCCTCGTCGTATGTTGTTGAGAATTCTGTCTTCCAGAGCCTATTCTTAGGCCAACTCGATCCTATTATAAAAGGATCAATGTACATTAGCTCGTCGAGGAATATTAATGTAGAACGTTGAGGAGGACGGAGGAGAGTGTCGCAACCCGAGAAATCTCCGAGTTCCGAACAAGAATAACCTGTGGCCACTTTGGTCTCCCTAGTTGTGTTCAACTTGTATATTCAAGTTCTTATTCGTATCTTTCAACCACATTTGGAGCCTGGGAATACTCTTAATTTGAGGTGCGGAGTAGAGTTAAGGATTAGAGTCCTTGGCTCTCCTCGGGTAGCGTGGCCATCTACTAGAACTGCTCTTCCTGGCCTATTTACTACCGCGCCCACCCTGGTGACTGCCTTGAACTATCTTTGGACCTCCTCTTTGAATAGATTACATATATCGCACAAGATCGTGACATTGGCTTACGACAGTTTTGACAATGGCATGACTTGATGGGTGTATCAGCGAGGTCTGGGCTTATTGTGCGTCTTAGCTTGCTTCATCTTGGTTCGCTCCTTCCTACCGCTCTGGTGTGTAGTAGTATGCCAAAAAAGCCCCGCGATAACCCATACCTCGCCCACTTGCCACCCTCCCAGCGCGGGGCAGGATCTCATGCGCCAGGCAACGAGCCTCTATATGGTTTCATACCAAGAAAAGTGAAGGGAGAACAAGTGCGCAAAGCGATGGTGAGCCAAGATCAGTTTTTTCGCTCAGTATCTGCAAATATTTCAAAGGGTCAAGATGTGAACCCTTTCACGAAACAACCGCACTCTGCTCAGTACCAGGAGGTCCTCAAAGCTCGGAGGAAGCTGCCGGTATATGCAAAGATGGACGATTTTTTTCAGGTGGTACGCATCTAGAGTTGAGCTTCTGCTATGGATGGCATTTCCGTCCGTTCTCCTTGATTGATGCCCAGTACAGTTCGGCGAAAATCAAGTCATTATAGTGGTGGGAGAGACTGGATGTGGAAAAACTACCCAGTAAGTATCCAGATATGCTTTTCAAAAAATCTCTGTTGCTTCCAGAACTGTAGAATACCCCAGTTCGTGGCGTATTCGGATTTACCACATACGCGAGGTAAGGTGGTCGCATGTACACAACCAGGAAGAGTCGCGGCCACGTCTGTTGCGAAGCGTGTCCCAGACGAGATGGACGTCCAGCTTGGGCGGCATGTCGGTTACTCTATTCGATTTGAAGACATGACGGAGCCAGGGACCACTTTCCTGAAATACATGACGGATGGTATGCTTCTGCGTGAGGCGATGAACGACCCGGACCTGAAGCGGTATTCGACCATTATTATCGATGAGGCTCACGAACGCACAGTCGCAACCGACATTCTAATGGGTTTGCTCAAGTCGCTTGCGAAGCGCCGCAAGGACCTTAAAATCATCGTCATGTCCGCGACACTTGACGCGCTAAAATTCCAAAAGTATTTCGGCCTTGCCTCTGAGAGTCCCGCTCCTCTGTTCAAGGTTCCCGGACGTACGCACCCTGTGGAAGTGTTCTACACACAGGAACCCGAACCAGACTACATAGAGGCTGCGATCCGTACAGTGTTAATGATTCATCGCGCCGAAGACCCCGGAGATATCCTCTTGTTTCTGACCGGTGAGGAGGAGATTGAGGAAGCATGTCGTAAGATCAAGCTCGAGGCAGACGACTTGGTCAACCAGGACCCTGACTCCGTCGGTCCGCTCGTGTGCATACCACTTTACTCTTCACTCCCGCCACAAAGACAGGAGAGAATATTCGATCCACCACCGAGCGCGCATTCTGCAGACGGCCCACCCAGGCGCAAGGTAGTCGTATCGACGAATATTGCGGAGACATCTCTGACTATTGATGGGATTGTATATGTGGTTGATCCCGGCTTCTCGAAACAGAAGGTTTACAACCCGCGCATCCGTGTGGAGAGTTTGCTGGTTAGCCCTATTTCCAAGGACTCAGCACAACAGCGTGCAGGTCGTGCAGGTCGTACACGGCCTGGGAAGTGCTTCCGGCTGTATACGGAGAAGGACTTCAAGTCGGAGTTGGAAGAGCAGATGCACCCCGAAATTCTGAGGGGTAATCTGAGCAGTACAGTTTTGAGTTTGGTGAAACTGGGGGTCAAAGTATGTTCTCCGAGTTTGTGACCATAGATTCTCAAAGTGATCTTATTGCACGAAGGATATTGTTCGGTTTGACTGGCTCGATGCCCCAGCCCCAGAAACGTTGATGCGTGCACTGGAGCTTCTTAACTATCTTGCGGCACTTGATGACGAGGGCAGCCTCACACCTCTTGGTGCAATTATGGCTGAGTTCCCGCTCGATCCGCAGGCATGTTTCTCTCAACATTTTCTTCATGCCAAGTATCGATACTCATTGATGTTACAGTTGGCAAAGATGCTCATCGTCAGCCCAGAGTTCACGTGTAGTAACGAGATGCTTACAATCGCATCCATGATGTCTGGTATATTGTTTAATATGCCTGTTTGGGAGAAAGCTGGTCTGATATAAATATCCAGTACCGAATGTGTGGATCCGGCCAAACAACCAAAGGCGAGAAGCGGATGCCGCAAAACAGCTGCTTACGGTCCCAGATGGAGATCACTTGACTTTGTTGAACATATATAACCAATACATCCAGAGTATGCACTTAACTTCAATCCTAATCTTGACCTCACCCGTTTTTAGACAAGCATGATAAGAACTGGACATGGACCCATTATCTATCCCAGCGGGCTCTCATGCAGGCAGATAACGTCCGCGCACAACTACAAAGAACGATGGAGAAGTTTGACGTCGAGCTTGTATCACTCTCAGATGAACGCAAGCTCTTTGTGAACATTCGACAAGCGCTTGTCTGCGGATTCTTCATGCAGGTTGCACACAGAGAGGGTAACAAGGGGAACTACCTCACAATGAAGGATAACCAGGTACTGCACACTTCATTTTCACAATCCGGCTGCTCCCTGCTAACGCATGGCTGCAGGTCGTCGCACTGCACCCGTCCTGCGGCCTGGACTCCCAGCCTGAGTGGGTTGTCTTCAACGAGTTCATATTGACCGCGCGCCCATATATCCGTACAGTCAGTGATGTTAAAGCTGAGTGGTGAGTAGTGGATATTCCGCATGCACTGGGGGGTCGGTCATGCTGACGGTTTCGTGATCTTTTTAGGTTAATCGAATTTGCGGCAAACTACTTTGATCTCTCGACTTTCCCTAACGGCGAGACGAAGCGCGCGTTGCAGCGTGTGGTGAACCGGAGAGCAGGCAAGGCTACAGGGAGGGTGGAGTCGAATGGCACCAAGACATCCAAAAAACGCAGGAAGTAGTGGTCGGGAGGGATAATACTGGCCAGCATCAACGCTTAGTCACAAGTATTATATCCCGAGGTAGACTGGTAAACACTCCCTTCACTAAGAGGCTTACCTCTCAGTGGAGGGGACGTTTACTGGCCTTGTCCCAAGGTTCTGTTTGTTCTGCACTCTTAATTTCTTTGACTATGACCGCCTTGCTTAAGACGACTGTCACATGTATATATGCCAACAGTTGATAAATTTCGCCGACTGTGAGCAACTTGAACGGTCTTTGGACTGAATACGAGATAGCACTAGTTTAACGTTTAAAAGTGCTGGTTTTTCTGCACTCAAATCTGCTATCTCCATTTAGTATACAATTTAAGATCAAGATCATGTTGGCAGTAAAGTTGTGAACGTTCAATTGTTTACAACGATAACCACCCTCTGCCACCATGGACCGCCCTCGACGCTCAACACGCCAACCAGCGAAATTCCTCGACGCTACAAGGTCCTCTCCTCCTCCTGCATCCTCCCCCATACGTCCCAAGCGGAAAAGCCAAGATGTCGATCCAGTGAATCAGCTACACATGCTCCTCACGAGCCCCAAGAGCATCCTCACAAGCATAGACATCTCAGTAAGTCGAAAGGCTCTCCCATACGGTGCTCGCTGCATGCTGCACATCTCACAGGTCGTCAAGTCGCTCATAAACAACGCCAGGACCTGATCAATGCCGCCTCATGGGACATGCTCTCCCCGGATTCGAAAGCGATGCTCAAGGCCCTTCTACCACCGACTGCTTTTTTAGGATTCCGTGAGATGATCGGGCAGGACCATCCCTCTGCTGCCGAGGCAGAGAGTGATGTAATGGCCATTGACGCCATGGGTGAGGTTGACACCTCTCTGTTCACGGATCCACATTTCTTGGCCGCTGCGCACACACTGCAGGATCACATATACTCGGACTGGATGAGCGATGCGCATGCACTCAAGGTGAAGAGGTTTGAGGAGGGCGTGCGTGATGGGACGATGGCAGCGGCGTGGAAGGACGAGGTGTGGGAGCGTAATAATGCGGCGCCTGTTGCTGCGGTCATGTCAACTTCAGAGTCGGGCGCTCGTGCGGGGTATGTTATCATCTTCCCTATTGCATTTTAATGCTTGATGGAATTTACAGCGACGCGGCGGAAGTCAAGCTCGTCACTCTAGCGAAGAGCGGAGTGCTTCGCGTTGGGGACCTCATCGTACTGAAGCGCAACTTCCAAAACCTCAACCTCGTCGTCGAGAAGGACGCCATTGTAACTTGATCCTTACTCGTCATTTTATTTCATCTTACATGCTTTCTAGATCCAATCCATACACCCCAAGACACATGCTTTGACTGTCCTCTTCGAGCCCGGACCCGCTGTGCACCTTCCACAGCACTTATTATCTCCATATCCAGGCGAAGCGTCTGCACCAACCCAAGTTGCTTCTATTACGAGTCCAACACAGTTGGAGACAGCACTGCTGGACAACGATGGACGCGTCGAACGAGCGCGGCGTCCGAATGGGAATGCCTGGAAGTGCATGACGGTGTGGCGCTGGAGGGGCGAGCCCCCGGATACCCCGGGGGACGGGGACGGCAGGTGGGGCAGGGAGAGCCATGCAACACTATTTTACTTGCGTGGAACGTATTTCCATGAGAGGTAATGGTGTTGGTTTAGGGGTTGTACTGAGTAAAATTGTATCTTCAGCCTGAGAATGAATGCTCTAGCTCAGAAAACACACATATAATAATCTGGTTAATGCAAATTTGCGAGCTGTCTCCCAAAAAAAAAAAACTGCGAGTATTGAATATTGATCAGTACGGGTAAAGTGCCATGGGCATAAAGTAAATAAATTTAATGCGTACGAGAACGCCAAAACAGCAGATTATGCTACATACATCACAAAAATACACTCAAGCAAGTATCCGAAATGAAGTCCTCTACATCGGATCGAGACCGTAATCTCTCATCCAATGAGACAAAAGCGAATAATGGTACGTTGTCCAGGAAATAATATATGCGTACGGTCGGGAAGGACAGCCACCTCAAGCTCCCCATGCATCGAAGGGGGATAGGGAACCTCCGTAGTCTTCTGGACGCCGGGTCGGAGCAGCATATGGCGCTCACACTTGAAGCGAGTCACGATGCCGCCCATCTGGTTATTTACGAGATTCCAAGGGCTACAGATAGGGAGATGAGAATAGCCGTATAATCAGTCAGCCACAAAAATGCAGGAGATAACGCGCCCACCCGAATTGCAATTTCCCAACACGGGAAAGCTCGTCCCGTAATTGCAGGGCATGGCGATGTACCGCGTCCTTCCTTCCGATTATGTTTAGGTCCCGTGCCACGACGGAGAATTCTCCGCTGAATCGGAAGGTCGAGGTCACCTTGGGTCGATCCAGCCCAGCTTCTGCGCTTGAACCCCGCCTAAAGTGGAGATAATAGGCTTGGGCTTCTAGAAAACCCACAAGCCTTACGTGGAATTCACTAATGAGCGCTGTCCAGCATTTGTATTCTGCATAGGGAGCAGGCTGAAAATAACGGACAGTCAGAATGGTGCTTAAAATAGGATATATGTGTTACTGGAACGTACAGTCGCCTCTTTAGATGGATCCCGAAGTGGTTTGCTGGTGCCAACTTGCTTGAGAGGAAGGCGCGTCTTATCTGCGCGCCGGGCGGAACATTGTATACAAAACATGCCCTTTGTATCAGGGTTTAATAACATCCCACAGTCGAGGCTCGTGCATCGCCTCCCCAAATCGCACCGCTCGTTTGCAATACCAACCTTCAGGTACCCGACGTTAGTGATAGCAGCTCCAAATGGTATATCAAATACCAACGTACCAATGGAACATCTTCTGACTCTGCACCTGGGGCAGGTTCCCCAGGTTCATCGACATCATCCCCCGTCTCCACCCCTTCCGTAACGGGGGACACGCTCCTGATCCCATGGCGATTTTCCCTCGTACGGATCCGGCACGGGTCGCACATCTTCCAGCGGTACTCCCCGCGGGGTGGAATGACGTGTGTACAGTTCTTGATCGAACACAGGCGCGCCCCAGGCACCAAAAAGGCGCACCTTCCAGTCTTCTGTGCATTTATGTGTGGCGGTGCAAGCTCTGTTTCGCAGAACTAAAATAACAGAGACACGAGTCAGCTTAAAATCTGGCGGTGAGAAAACAGGCTGTACCTGGGCTGCCTCGAGGTCGAGGCGTGTGTGGCGCCCCTTGATGTGTTGCCGCTTGCGCTGGTACTCGCGGTGGTTTAGGCGGCAGAGCACACAGGCCTTCCAGCGATAGCCCTCAGGGAGGGGCCGCCCGCATTTCCTGGTATTACAGACCGAGGTTGAAGACGCGTATTTTGGCGGTCGCGCTGGGATACGGATCGTTAACCCGCTATGGCGGCTCTAAATATCAAATATTCCTAAATTTGTTAAGGCAGGAGGAAAGGTTTAGAGTACGTACAATGGGAGGCTCGGAATCTGATGACGATTCGACGTCACCAACTTCGGATTCAGCATCGTCAGAAAGATCGCTGATGTCTGTGAGGTCACTGTCCCAACCAGGAACAGCGCCGTTGAGATGGCTTTTGAAAAATACTGTCGGAGAGGAGTCTGCCGTATCCGGCGCAGCCTTAGGTGCCCCCACGGTGTCGATATCGGTGTCCAATGGCTCCAGAGGCGGATCTACTGCTGGCGGATGGGGTGCCACCTCGCTCGCTTCAGTACGGCTGGGTTTGGGAGTTGAGGCTTCTGCCAAAATGATCGGGGAAGTGGCCTGGCTCAGTGGTGGGGGCGAGCTACCAACGACCTTCTCAGACTGAGATACACTCGTCCGGCGGGGTATGCGAATCTTGATCTTTAACAACGGCATCTCCTCTGATCGCTCCTCAGGCTCAATGGGGTGATCCTCCCTGTCAATCCCATTTTCATTGTCCTGGCTATCCAGATTCCTTTCCTCCTCTTCATCGATCTCCTTATCCCCGTCTTCCTCATGCTCTTCCTCCAGATCCGCCCACGTAACCTTCTTCCTCCGCCTCTTTACCTTTGAGGCAGACTTTTCCTTCACGCCGCACGTGCGCGCTTTCCAGTCGGCCATCACGCACCGAAAACAGCGCGCCGTCATGGACTCTACCTGAAGGGCGTTGCCGCACCCCGGAGAAGTGCATATTCGCTATACGTCATATGGAAATGAGCTGCGGGATTTTCGAAGATGATAAGATTGATACTGACAGGGAAAGGCTTTGGTGTGGGCTTACACTCAGGATTTCGTGGCGGCGAGCGCTTCCGTTTAGGAGCTGGGTTTTCCCGAGGAACGGAGGTGAAAATTTCCTTGGGCTAAAAGGATGTTCAGTGCAGTTAAACGGGCTGTGGGATCGGACGCTGACTGACTTACCGCGACTGAATCTGATTTCTTTTTTCGAGACCGAGGGGGTTTGGGTTTGGAGGGAGCTGGCTTGATAGAATTTATTTTCTGCGGTTCTGTATTGGATGACGCATCCTTTGCGGGCTAAATACCAGGTATTTAGGAAAAGACAAATAAAAAAAGCCAATGGTAATGACCTCGGGGTATAGAAGTTCCAAATTATCGAGGTCGTCTTCCAGATCTTCGTCACCAATTGACTACAAAAAATTGTCAAAAGCGAAAGAAAAAAACAGGAGATGACTCAGTACATTGGGATCGGAAGGTAGCAACAGTGCTGCGGTAGGCCCTATCACTTGGCGGACTGATTGATAGTGGGGTGGAGGCGGAATGGGCTTTGCAAAAATCAGCAAGAGACAGAAAGAAAAATAAAATATAGCTAGCTGTACCTGGGCAATATTGAAAGGCAACGAAGGGATCGATACGGGACCATGGACCCGATGTAATTGGTGTGGAGGTGGGGGCGGCACCTCGCGGCATCGCGCACATGTTTCTGAACTTTCCATCTCGGGAAGGATGTTTGCGCAGCCATATTTTTCACAAAGGCGTCTATGGTGGTGAGGACGCGTCGCGTTTGTCTGTAGAAAGTTACGACGAGGCTGTAAACGTAGTTTAAAGGGTTGGTGAATGGCTAGATATATGAAACCTACTTCAACATTCAAAGGCGTACTCAAAGGAGGTGTTTGGATAAGTTCTCCTTGCGCGTTGAAATGGGGAGTAGTAATCGGGGTAGGCATGATCATGTAGCCTACTTTGGGGTGCATTGCTGAGCACTGCGGTAATGGTTGGCTGGGAGCGATGAAAGCTGGCCGTAATATGGGAGCCTGCAAAAAAGATTGAATGAGCTGAAAGTGTGGCCATGTACAAAAAATTGAATGACGTACGGATGACCTGCGAGCATTTATTGAGCTGGGTGCACGAATCGGTTTGTTCTGCTGTAAATACCTGAATCCTGAAAGAAAAATATGAGACCGGGATACAACCTACTATTTTTTTAAGAGATTGTGAAGTTTCTCCCTGAGGCAAGTTTAGTCTTAACCGCGATGGGACCCACAAAGGATCACGCACATGCGAGCTGTCTGCCACAGATCCCGGTCTTCTTCCGAGCCCATTCGAGATGTAGGGAACGAAATTCTCGAATGCGAGCGCGTCCATTGATTCTAACCTGCGTCTCTTGCTCTCCCTAGAGTCCTTGTCGGCCCTCGTGCATCTGCCACATAGTTGAGTCGCAGCCGGCACTGCAGGACACTGGTCTCCACATCTTCTGCATAATATGGAGTCATTGGACGCGCTCTTCAACGAAAGCAGGCCCTCCGTATGCTGGATGTCCATGGGCGACTCTCAAACGGCGGCTGCGAGGGTCGAAAAATCAGGTAAACAGTTTAGCTTTCAAAATCATTATGACGCACCCAAGTGCCCCTCCCCCTTGTTTCCCTTGCGTAGCTCCAAGATTGAAATGGTTTTGTGGAGACAGTGAATGTGTGCTGAAGAAATTTTTCACATTTCCCGTCTGGATCGTTATCGTTTCAAGCCCCGCGTCGTCAATAAAATAAAATTCGTCGCGCCAAGTTATTAAACGCATTTCAGGGTCGTTTAAGCTCACCTTAAGCGCGATGGTACTAACAAACTGGTGGACTTCTACGAGTACAAGCAAGAATACGTGTAGTAAATCAGGAACGTAGTTGTAAGATTGGCACCTGTAAATGATCCTGTAGAATACAATTTAATTTTAAGCGCTCGAGCCTGGCATCATCTCATCGGATCTGGGTTTGCTTGATCACTGCTCTCCTCTCTACTTTCATAAACAATATTTAGAAGAAAAATGCCAGATGGAATTCAACATGCATGAAAGAAGTAGTGAAATACGCACTGGCGGCGAAATTGGAGAAACTTTAGCAGAGTGCAGGCTTATCAAGCCTCGTCGAAAGTAAGTCACAGAATTTGTAAAAGGCATCTAATCAGGATTTCTCAATTATACAATACACATCTGTTTGCGTTCATTCAGGCCAGAGTTTCAACATAGTACATGGCCCTGTCACGAACGCGCTGGTGTCACATGTGACGACGGTGTGTCGCTGGATATCCGGATGCCGCCTCTTGAGTCTTGCCAGATTCTTGCCTAATTCCCGACCTACCGTGGCACCTGCTGCGTGGTTCGGTTATCCCTGGAACATCTGGATCACGGAATATACTGCTAATAATTAGTAGTGACCATTTTGCAAACCTAGAGGGTCGAAGACTTAATTAATATTGACCTTGGTGAGGGCTTATTAGGATCGCCGCCGCGGCAAATCATCAAATATGTGGACACTCTCTGGCCCGTTCGACGGAGATGTTGGAGATGTTAGCTTCCAAAGTAAGTGTTATGTCACTGTTCGTGACTTATTCAACGAGGTGTCATTCTAGAGGCCAAACTTCTCAAGACAGGGAGTTCTTATATCTTGGGCAGGAAGGGATGTCCCCTTATCATTTCCAACAAGAAAGTCTCCAGCAGTCATTGTGAATTTGAGGTCAAATCCTTCTCGCTCGATGATGCCGTATGTTCAGGAAGCGTACTGGAATGCTTTAATTTATAACTTTGCATAGGGGGATCCATCCAAACGACCTATGCTCCAATTTATCAATAAGAAAGACAAGGGCATGCGCATAGCACGAGATGGTGAACAGCTGCTTGTAAATCCACATGAAACGTATGAATTGCAGGACGGCGATTGCATAGCAATCATCTCCGGGGTTCTCGTCAAGTGAGCTTCATCTACTATTGCTACTGTTACCTAAAGCTAATGTGGTACAGCGTCAAATGGGTCCCGCTTTGCTGCTACGTCCAGCCAGTCATGGGAAAGTCACCCGTCTCCCTGAAGGCATGCGCTGCTCTTGGTTGGTGGTATCCTCCGAACGCAAATTACTGGGTATTCACATCATACAGGCATCCATATTGTCCACATCCCAAATTCTAATGTAACGCACCACTTTCTCCCAAGTTACATCGCCCAGCCCATTGTCGCTGCGTCGCTTCTCTCCGCATGCCACTTTGCCAAAATCGAATGGCTCCAGGAAGTCATCCGGTTAGGGACCCTCCCTCGAGGCGGTGACCCCGCTCAAGGAATGTCACTAGAGACTTCCTTTGAACTCCCCCCGCTCAACAAGTACCGCCCGACTTACTCCCCCACCCTCCCGGTATCGCAAAAGGAGTTCAGGGTGTGGGAGCCCAACGAGGAACGGCTTAGGATGCTCTCGGAGTACCGTTTCTTGTATGTGGACGAGAAAGCGCGTCTGGGAGACTTGAAGGAGGTGATTGAGCGCGGGGGAGGCTCGTTCGAGACGTTTGACGCGACTACTGGAAAGTCGAAATTTCATCGCGCACTGAGCAGGGGTCAAGCGAAAGAGGGTAAAAAGCAAGTTATTGTAGGAAAGGCTAAATCAATCACTGCGGCGATTGGTAAGGAAGCCTGGAAAGACCTTGTTGAAGAGGCGAAATCGTGAGCTTCTTCAAGACTATACTAGCAACACTACTGATTACATTCAGGTTCGGGCTCCATATCTTAGACCCGGATATCATTGTGCAAGTAGTCATAGATATGGATACTTCGCTCTTCGAGTCCCCACCCCCTGACATGGATGTCGACGAAGGTGTGCTTTGGCGATCCTAAGCCCCCCTTCTGTCTGCTGAGACTACTCTCCAGCTGGAAAAAGTAATTCATTACCAGACTTTATTCCGAATACCCACTCGGATGAGCCCTCCGTGGCTCCACCAGAGCCTGAACAGCGTTCTGGCCCACCTAGGAGGTTAGTACGGCGCGCGACATCACGGCAAGCCTCTGTAGAGCCCTCGTCTATTCCTGCGAGTACCATGAAAACCCCAGAACCCATACCAGCTCCGGTAGCTGACTCTGAGAGTGTAGAGGTCACGCGTCCCCGTAAAGTAGGGTTTTCATCACATCTCAACTTTTGGGTCAAGAGCTTATTTCTCGCTTCTTCAGGCTCTGACTCGACGTGTAAAGACTGGGGGTGCGCCGCTCGTTATAGGACTTGACGACCCCTCCGTTATCCTTGATTCAACTCCTGCCATTTCTGCACCTACGAGCCCGCCGCCGGCACCAACGCCCATTGTTGATCTCACAGTATGTGTATTCGCTGCATCTTTTTATCGTCATTCTGTCTAATAGAGCGTAGGCACCTACTCCCCTCCGCACCAACCGTCTCAAACGCCGGGTGGGGCCTAATGTTTCTGATACACTCGCCTCGCAATCGGTGGGATTCTCTTTGGGCATGGATGTTCCCGTGGACGAGCCACCCTTGAAAAAGTTCAAGGCCCTGTTCGACGCAAGTCATCCAGACAACATGGGCTCCGGAACATTCAATGAAGGCGCATTTGAGGAGCTTCCCCAGATAGTAAACGGTAGCTCCTCTAGCCAGACACAAACGCAGAGCCAGACGCAGGGAAGTGCATTACGGGCGGGGCGGATGGGGACGGCGGCGAACCTAAGCACCTTGCGCGAGGAGGAGGAGGAAACTCAAGGCACTATGCTGTCTCGGGGCAGAAAACGTACGCTTGACGACGTGCAGGAGGATGTTGAGATGGATGATGCAAGTCAGGTTGCTGGCCCTAGCTTGGCTAAAAAGAGAGCAATTGAGAACATCAACTCGGTGGAGAAGGCACCTCCTGCAACAAAACCTCCGAGTTCACGCGCCGCTAGTAAACCGCCATCGAGTGCCCTCGCCCCTGTGAAATCTAAACCACACAAAGGAGGCGCTGCCCCAGGGAAGCCGGACCAGGATGCTAATTTCCTCAAGGCGATTGCATCAACGAAACGGGGCAAGAAGACTGAGGATGAGTTCGATCGAGAATTCAACAAGTTGAAGATTTCGAAGCCGGCTTTGGATCGCGAAGAGCCGGAAGAGCAGTGGGCAGTACTGGCTGACTTCGGCGATGATACCAACATTCGAGGAAACTTTATGGTTGTAGTAGAGATGCAAGCGTATAATCGGGCGAAGCACAAGACTGGGGGACAAGAAGTGCCGCAGGAATGGCAAGGCAAACCAAACTTCAAGAAATTCAAAAAAGTGAACAGTTTGTTGATCTATCCATATGACTTATTTACACCTTAGCAGAAGGTAGGGGTGCGCAAAGCGCGAGTCGAAGTATTCCTCAACCAGAGAGATGACTACGGAATGGACTCTGGTGAGTTACTTTCTCTTTTCTGCTTCTCGTTTAGGAATAACTGTTATTATCATTAGCCTGGAACGAGGATAAATCCCAAAGCACCCTGCGAGGAGACTTCGGGCTCACTCAGACGAAGGCGGAGGTCAAGCGCGAGTCTACTACACAGACACTTGGACGGAGCCAGGCACCTATGGTTATTGACGACGACGAAGATGACGACGATATGCCTGTTGTACGCAAGAGCAAAGGCAAAGCAAAAGCCTCTTCAAGGGCGGGTTCTGCCGCGCCGCCCACAAGAACGTCGAGTCGTTCGAAGGTGTCTGCAAAGAAATCACAACCGCTCTTTCTGGATGATGACGATGACGATGAGATTCAGGTTATCGATGAGGATGATGAGCCCATGGCCAGTGACGATGAGCAGACGCTGCGATCTACGCTACCACGGGCAACCAAGCCACGTACCACGCGTGCTTCGAAGAAGCCGGCACCGGTTCTAGCTGATGGCGATAGTGACGACGGCGTGTTCAAAGGTTTTGGAAAGGGGACGAGGAAACGGTAGATTATGGTAGGATATCACTATTCTAATTAAGTAAACAACTTACCAAGGTCAACTAATCTGACGAATAATTTTCATCTTCACCTTTTGACCATTCGCTCACCTTTATCTCACCCTGTTGTCGCCGAAAAAACACAGCTCCAGGATTCTGATTGAAGTTATATAATACATATATTCGGACCGATACCATTCATCTACCATCAGCTGTTTGGCCTTGAGGTCGCAGCTTCTCGACTGGGACTTCCGGACCATCGTTAACGACTACCCCATCCACAACTCTGTATGAGAAAATGCCATGCTTGTCTGCGTAGTCTGTAATCTCGAAGATCTGTGTGACCATCTGTTTGCCGTCGATGCGTTCGATATACATAATGACCTGTATGATGAAATTTTATAAGAACATGTCATATGAAGGGATTATGCCCGAAGAATAAGTACACACATGTGAATGGAATTCATCTCGTCCCCTGAAGTGCATGTCAGATGAGGTCTCGGTTCTGGAAGAGCAAAAGAGACGCGTCATACCCGTGAACATAGTCTCCCTTCCAGTGGATACCAGCGCCGACGGTGCCTTCGCCTTCCAATCCACCTATCTTGGCCACCTCAGCGATCTCGGAGTAGTTTATCTGCCACCATACCAGTCAGTACCCGTAGAATGATCAGATATTTCACAGCCAACCTCGACGTTACCGTAGAACAGATTGAACCGTTTACTGATAGCGTTGTAGGCTTCGAATGCTAACGAAGAACATATGTGTCAGAAGCTGTATGAGCGAAAGCGCAGGGCAGCTTACGGAATGACATCCCGTTGGTGTAGAAGATTCCGTCGCGAGAAATGGCCTCTTCGAAGGTGATGGCGCCAGGAGTAGAGTCTGCAGCGTATACTTCTTTGAAGAACGCGACAAGGGACGAATCCTGTTTGGTGTCGGCGGAGGTCATGGGAGTGCTCAGTGCAAAGTCTATGGGGAACAAAGTGGGTGTAGAATCTGTGAGGGCGAGTGCCCTCTTTAAAGGTTCAGAATTTCTATAAGCACCTTCGACCATCCAATTGGGGAACATTTTCTAGAGGGCAGGGCTATCAAGGTGTTATCGCTCGTAAGGATCCCGTGGTGTTGGTACTTGATGCACGTATCACCGGCATTGACATGACGGGGTACAGAATAGGAGTAGTCAATTGTTCATTCCATTTCCAGTCCGCGCCAAATTAGTCAACCATGATTTGTTGCCAGTTCTGGGAGTTGGAGGGCAATATCAACCAGTGGTTAGACTAAAATAGTGATCGGTGAAGTTATTGGTGTGGCACGACTTCAATGTGGCGTCAATAACGAGTCGTCTTATACTCATGGTTTAGTAGGGGCTGATGTCGGTGTACAATCTGGGAGTCGGATGATCAGGAGCCTGGTTTTGGTAGAAGAAACTGTTCTCAATACATTTCCCAATTAGTAGTCGGGTGCTCGTCAACATCATTTCAACGACCATCAATGTACTAGAACCCCACTGTAGGCGTTCCCAAAGAGAAACATCCAACAGAAATTTAATCTTATAATTGTGAGTGTCACCATCATTTCGACATCCATCACTGCGGGGACTCACCAATATCCGTCCCTAAAAATATCGTGTCCTTGGCCATTTCCTTGAACCTGAACTTGGAACATTGCAAGGAAGCGTCTCCGAAATATATTTTGTAGATTGATAGAAAGCACGAAAAAAAGAACGAACAAAAACTCTAGATTTGCAGCGACGGTAGATTTTAATGAGTTTTGACCTAACCACTTGCAGCGTTCTCAGGTCGTCGAGCTCCCTATCCATCATTAGGTCCCATCCATTCTACTGATTTCCTTGTGAAAGTGGTGCAGTGTTCGGGTCGAACTGCCATGTTGACCGAGTGGCTTGGCACGATGAACGATAGTGTGGCAGAATAGAGTGGGGATGCCGAGCAACTCCGAAGATGGTTTTATGTGGGGTATCAGGTGGATGCTGAAGAGGCTTCGACAAGCAAGATGTGAACTTGAAAAGCAATAGTGGACGATGGAGCGGTCTGGTTGGGACGGTGAGGTCCTCTGCATCTATTTCCGTCGCAGTTAAATCCTACCAGGAGTCCTGTCAGGCTAGTACAGCGTCTTCTGGTGACGCCATCGGGGAAATAAATGCAGGTTGAGGATATAATCTAGAAGTCGAGAACCGGGTGATCTGGAAGCTAGAATACATTCAGGCAGCGTAAGCCGAGGTTGGTACTGGAGTGTTAAACGTACAGTGGAGAGGAGTGAAGGTATAATTGATCGTGCGAAACATATTTTTTGAAGCACGCCGGCGGCGCGTCTGCTCTCTCGTCCTGCAATGTTCCGACTCACGCTCGCTCGTGCTCCGCGCGTAGCTCTCCCTCCAGTAGTGCGCACTCTGCGGTTCAAGACTACCGGGACAGCGTGAGTTGTCCGTCTCCTCCTCAGCGGCCAGTCTAAGTCATACCACTATTTTAGGACACCACCCCCGCCTGCTAGGTCGAACGATGCTAAGGTAGCACTCAAGGCGGCACCGAAACCAGTTGATACTAAGCTATCAGCTCTCTCATTGGATGATGAGTGAGTGAAATTCTTTTGAAAGCATTCGAGCCAATTATACTCACGGCGTGGTTCGCAGCCCGTCATACACCGATCTCGAGAAGTCTGTAACCTCATTCGTATAAAATATTCTATCCCGCTTATGTTTTTCACAGAGAATTGGCTGGTATTTCTGAAGAAGACCTTGCGGCAGCCTTCACAGAGCCCCCACCGTAAGTCTTAACACATTCCCTGCGGCTAACCTAATACTCTCTTGTAGAATTGCTCAGACGGAGTCGGAACTCTTTGGCGTAGAGTAAGCATTACTTCCCTACGTTGATTTCTCGTCTAACAACTCTGTAGACCCATACAAGAAACTGGCCGGCCCAAACTGAACCCCCAAGACCTACCTACACTACCACTCGACCCCAACTCTACTTACACCGAGGAACAGTACGCTGCGTCGCTGGTTCACGGGCGGGGTATCCACCTGCCACATTTCCACCCCCGGACACACAACATCCCCGTTGCGAACATCCAGTTCCGATCGCACCACCCGCGGCTGCTTGACCTGTTCACACACTTCACGACACACGCGGCTGCAGCACTGGGGATTCCCGTCTCGCGCGTCGTGTGCCTCCCGACGAAGCGCACACTCTGGACTGTGCCACGCTCGCCGTTCGCGCACAAGAAGAGCCAGGAGAACTTCGAGCGACGGGTGCATAAGCGCGCCATCAAGGCGTGGGACGCGGACCCCGAGGTTGTGGATAGGTGGTGTCGGTACCTCCGGAGACATGCGCTAGGCGGTGTCGGTATGCGCGTCACTCAGTGGCAGCGGATGCCCCTTGGCGTTGGGCAGGCGACGCTGGATGGAGTTGTGCAGAGGTTGGAGAAGGGTGGTGTGGTGTCCGCTCAAAAGATTAAAGCTCTCGGAGAGAAGATTGTTGCTGAGGAGCTGGCAGTATTAGGGAAAGCCAAGGCTGATACTAAGATCCCAGTCAAGAACTGATGATTCTTCACCTAGTATATGGTTAACCTCCCAGTTTAGGCCTGGTAATAATATCATTATATCCGTCTCTTGATGCCCCGGTCAGGTACATCGTTCGAAGACCTAAGAACATTTTCCAACGTTCATGGTCAACCTACTGTGATCTTTGCAACTTTACAAGAAGCCGCTGTTCCCATAGGTTTATTCTCAACGCACGATGAAGGTTTCTATGCTTTAGAAGAAGCCATCTTGACATTTTACCTGCCTTCTCAACTAATATTCCTATTCTCAAGGATCATCTTAAAAGGCTATCCCGCAAGGCGTCTATGTGTATTCCATGAAAATCTCTGTGCCGACTTCTATAACAACTCCCGTTCCCGTGAAAAAGCAACCGATCAAACCCTTCAACGTTCACATTGCCCAACTTATTGAGGACCACGGAAAATCCCTGGAGGACTTCGGTTTGCCTGAACATCAGCTCAGATCTCCTGAATTTGTAGCTGAGCTTTTGCCGATCGTCACTTAGAGATCGAACAATCGTCGTCGGCGACGGTGCATCTCATTAGTTTGGAGTAAAGCCACGCCTACTGCGCGATATATGACTCTGTTACAACTTACCGTAGACCTGCGAACAGACGTCTTCGCACATGGACAACTATATACCGCACTCTCTCGCGTCCGCAATCGCAACGACTCCCGTGTCATGTTACCTCCCGATGCTAAAAATCCATGTACAACTAACGTAGTCTTCAAAAGACCTCCTGCCATAATGCATGTTATCATGCGCGAAGCCGCTCTCGCAAGTTAGTAATCACCCCCACAATCATACGAAGCACTGCTAACGATTGACGTTTCGCCTCACGCTTCGGAAGGGACTCCCTGAGCTGGGGAGACACAAGGTCACGCCGTTCCCATTTCCCGGGGGTGCCTCTACCCACAGCGGACTGGAAAGTACGCAGTTGCGCGACGGATTGCAGGTTCTTGATTGCCCATATCGCTTGCTCCAGCGCACTCTTGTCTTCGATATTCCCTTCTTCCGTCAAGCTTAGAACCCCTTCCAGTATACCCGGATACTTCTGCAAATGTTCATTCGGGCGGCCCAAGAAGTGTTTAAGGTCAAGGCGGAGGGTATCCCCCTGCCGTGGGGACTGGCGGGAGCATTTCTAAGGGAAGGTAATGTGCCAAGTAGATTAAAACCTCCAGGTTGGTGATATACGCACCTCAAGAAATAATCTAAACTCAGGGTTAATGTCCACCTCATCCTTAAGCCTCTTCTCCGCTATGGGGAAGTGTCCAATATAAGCCTGATATGCCAGCTTGAACTCGAACGCTGCATTGAAGAAAATATCGCCAATATTCTTGATGACAAGACTCTCTTCCCTTCGACGCACGTACATCACTTCAATCAGACGCCGGTTACACTCCCGAAGGTCCAAAATGTTACTGAAGACGTCGTCTATAAACTCTTCGACATTGTAAGCTATAACGGGTGGATATGTATTCCGCAGAGGTTTAATAAAGTTTGACTCGACAATGTCCAGGTCTTGCACATATTGCTCCTCCCTTTCAATCAAGTTGTGGATGATACTGGGAAAATGTAAATAAGAGCATTAGTAATGTAACCGTAATTCAGAAAGTACCAACTTTTGCTGGTCAATCTCAGTGCTTGTCAAGTATTGTGTGATCTCGTCGCCGACTTTCTCTGCCCATGTCTCAGAAGCAGGGAGTGTTTCCTCTGGTGTTGCCATAGGTCTACTCATAGAGTTACCCTATAAATTCGAGATAGGATTCAATATCTATATATTCGAATAGAGGGATACTTACCCTACGAGGACACGCAAACGCATAACAGGGCATCCCATCCCTGCAACTAGGAGAATAGCAGCGAGTCAAAATTGTCACCACGCCAGTAGGTAACTCTTTCTGCTCGGGTGTGCTATCGGAGCCACCGGTGAAATCGCTCATGAACTTATACAAGCCCTCGACCTTGTCTTGCAATGGGCGACTGTCTGATTCAACCTCGCAAAAGAAGTGTTGACTTTGCAAACTACGCGCCACTTGAAGTGCTACGCGTCGGTCGCTGGTAGAAATGCCATGGTTTATAGCCAGCTCGCGTTGTATTTGTGACTGAATTGTTGACTGTCATACCATAAGTCATGAAGCACAGTGTAAAAACAAGAGTGCTACGCACCACTACTTCCTTTCCGGTAAATGCCCTTTCATAGTTCATAGTTAATGCCCCCCTTCGTATGATTGCTACGAGGAACTTTGCGTCGTAGCTGTGCCGCAATGTGCGATAGGAGTGAGAGGTTGATAAAATGATTCTCATCCTCATCCTCCTCGTCCTCCCAGTAACCACCAAGCGGTTCCTGATTAGGAGAGAAATCCACTGGGGGAGCGTGGTGATCATGGTCCGCCAGGGTGCACAACATTTCACTGGAGTTCCGCTCAAGATACGCGCCCCCATTCGCGTGGTGTGGGTGGTTACGATCGCGAGCATGTGTTTGGTGGTAAGGGTTCACATGCGGGGTTGGAGGTACAGGCGGACCTCTGTGTGTCATAGAAGATGAATAATCACTGTTGTAGCTGTTATAGCTATCACTGGTGACGACAGACGACGACGGCTGCGCTAGATACCCGACATTGGATGAACTTGAGCCGCTTCTCGTAAGTCGAGGGTCGCCATCTAACACTAAAATTAGCATGAGAGGCCAGGCAAGGTGGGAAAGACGAACAGTGCGATGCTGCTTCATCAAAGGACAGCATAGGGAGAGTTGGACTCGGCACATAACCTCGCGTTGGGGAGATCGCGGAATAAGCTTGCGCGCTTGAAGACCGGGAAGCGGAGGGATTGTATTCCCCAGGTTTTGAGTAGGACCAGTCTGAATTAACACTACGATTGTCAGTGTTGTTCCTTTCATATACTGCTGACTGGATCTCGGTGCTGTTTTGGGCGCCGTATGGGCGGTACGACGATTCACGCGACGCCGGGCTCGAGTAGCCGGCTGAGCTTGATTCGTGTGACGCATAGCTAAGCACTCCATTGGGTGGGCGAGGATTGGACGGTAGGCCATGTCCTGCATGTCTTCCACCGGTTTGTGCAGGAGAAGGAGCATTAGGAATCCTACATCCACTGGCACTCCCAGCGGTTGCCCTCCGTAGTAGATTGTTGGATGCAGATGAATATAAGTCGACACTGTAGTGTCCTGAGCGTTGGGGCGAAGAAACACTCGAATCGTAATACGGTTCGGGCTCTGGCATAGAGAATGGAGTAGTGGGAGAGTGGGAAGCCTAAGAACCGCCAGGTGTGGGTGGTAATCTGCGGACAGCGACCTTGGGTGGTGGTTCTGGGTGGTGCCGAATACCGCGAGGTGATGCTCCCTGGGTGTCTGCAAGATAGGTTGGTATCAAAAAAAGTTTGCTCGTGGCACGATACACACAGGTCTGGGATCCATTCGGCGTTTCAGCATACTTGTGTGTCGGGGACGTCAAATAATCGCTCTCTCCCCTAACAGCACTGTATATCTGGTCCAAAGATCCGTCTGGATGTGCAGGCTCGCTCATACTTCATACTTCTTTATATAGATTCTGGAGGTCCTGGTTGACAGGAGAGAACGCTCGTGGATATGGCATGGGTTGCCGGCGAACTGGAGATGTCTAGAGATGAAGTAGCAATGGTAATCTTTTGGATTGGTTATGAGTTAATGCATAGAGTCAATGAGCTCACTCGCAGACGAAAGCGACCGTCCTCGTAGTGTCGTTGTGGTTGTCCTCAACAGAATCCAGATCAAGCACATTAACGCCCAGAGGGGCACAAGAAAAAAGCCGTGGCAGTGGTGCGTGCACGGTGCATGCGTGGTGCATGCGTGGTGCATGCATGGTGTGTTAGAGTGAGTGAAAGATACGTGAAATATGGCGGGGTGTGTGAATAATCCGTGCAAGTGCCGGTCGATGCGTGTCGGTGCGTGTCGCAAGGTGCGCTACAGTGCTTGATCACTCAGAGTAGGTGCGTGCATCAATTCAAGTTGGTTTAATCAATAGTATTAACAAGATTTGGCCACTTTGACACAGGACGAGCAACTCAAGTTGATACAAGGCATCATATATAGCTATATGCCCCCCACCCTCCCCGAGTATACGCAATGCAAAACGCACCAGATCCCAAAAGCTACTCATAATCATTTACCTTGAAAAATAATATGTTATCACAAATTCTGAGTGAGCCCGTGGCGCATACATAAGTTGCTTGACTGACAATTCATTCACCTTTCCAGATCGCGACCTAAAAACGGACTGCTGGGTTTCCGATATGTAATCGACAAGAGGAGAGTATGAAGCTCACGTCCCGGAGCTTTCCAAACAGTCCGCTGCATATCGCTGTGTGCGTAGCTCATAACAGTGTTCGTTTGACAATTTTCTCGTCTCTTAGAAAAGCCACTTATACATGTTGCTCTTCTAAAGGCACTCTTAATGACAACATTGATCGCATAGACATGGAGTCGGCATGTTGTTTGCATTAAACATACGTGTAAGGAAGGGCATGTGAGAGAAGGAGAGCGCTGTCCCACCGCGCTCGCGACCAAAAGTACATTTAGATGAAACCAATCTGTATCCGAATGATTCAGTACTCGGGTGAGTGACAAGTGACGGAAACGCACCTTGTTGGCGACGTCCAAAGCATCGTGGTCGGCAGTCAACCGGACGTACGCCTTCTTCTTTCCATCGGGTCTGCGCGCAACTTGGCTTAAATATCATGGAAGGCAAGTCAGGATATATACAATGACGCACCGGATGAGAGTGTTGATTTTGGCGGCCTGCACGTCATACAACTTCTTCACGGCGTCCTTGATTTGACGCTTGTTCGAGCGGATGTCAACGATGAAGACGAGGGTGTTGTGCTCCTCGATCTTCTTCATGGCCGATTCCGTGTTCAAGGGACTAAAAAAGCCTGTCAGAATCGAATATCACCCTGATCGAGCCATACAAGTCTATCGCCTGCTCCTTTCCAACATTCCAACAAATTCGTCCACCACTTCTATGCCTCACAGATAAAACACGACTCACGAGACGATCGTCCTGAACTGATCCATCCGGGGCGCATGGGGAACGGACTTGCGGGGGTATTTGGGGTCCCTAGCAAGGCGGAGGGTCTTGGGACGGTGGAACGATGCCGATGTCCTCGTCTTGCGGGAGGCATGGGAGTGGGTGCCCTGAAGCGCTGCCTTTTTCGCCGCCTTGGCCTTGCTGTCTTTCGGCGAGACTTTTGCTGAGTGAAGTAAGTTGTGAGCTGAGCGCGTCGCGCGGGGGGGACGTGGACGTACATTTGGCGGCGGCGGCCTTTGTCTTGCTGGTTTTTGTAGTGGCGGCCATTGGGGAGGAGGAGAACGAGGACGACTTACTTGCTCCTCCTTACATAAACAATCCACTCCGTCTGCGATTCCTCTGTGGCTGTGTATTTGTGGCTGATGGAACTGTACAGTTTCCAAAGCCTTGTCGGCCCGCTACCTCCGGTTGGTGTCAACTTCACGTCCTTTCTGATACACGTCGCACGATACCTTGTATGCTGCGAATGCCGTCGGAGGCGATTTATATTCAATTTATTTCTGGCCTGGATAATCCTGGGGCTTGATTTGAGTCCTTCAGCAACTTTGGTCATTCTCGTCCACACCACTCTGAACGACCCACTTTCTTCCAGTCTCATGACATGGATGACATGCGCCCCGCTATAGATTCTTATTCAGCAGCCCATTTCCTGACAGTATATCTTCATGAGAGAATTTGTGGATGTGCGAAACGTGGTTTTTTGGACAGCCATGTGCATGACTCATCTACGTTTGACGGCTTTTGACAGCATGAGTTATTTTCTGGATGAGGCATTTTCTGGATGAATTTTCGGCTGCATAAGCCAAGGTCTAAGGGTATAAATACAGCCTGGTTTGAAGCAGGAGCTGCATCCTATCTTTGAACATTGAACACCATCGCCCAAGGCAATCACCCTACTATTCAACACATTCCCAATCATCTAAAATGTGCAACGTGAGCCTCTCCTGCTATTTGTCGTTTCTGAGGAGTCCCCATGCCTAACTTTTTTAATCTTCCCTCAGAAATCTAACACGCAATCCAGCGGCTGCACCTGCACCTCCTGTGCCTGTGGCACCAGGTACGTCAGAGGTCTCCCTCTTCCCCATCGTATCTAGTTTACTTATAGGTGCGTTCCGCAGCTGCACATGTGGCCAGCCCCCTGCATCCCAAGCCCACTGTGGTATGACCTCGTGCTCGTGTGGCGCCAGGTAAGTTATTTAATCCAATCCCTTGTCGACGCGTGCTCACCTTTTCTTGTAGCTGTACATGCAACCCTGGGGAATGCAAATGTTGAATAAAATTTACTACCTGTGACATGTAGATATGGCCACTTTATAAGAATGTTATGTTTTGATCTCTGGTTTTATTGATTCATTACCTCCTGTTTCATGACCGGCACACGGATCAAGCCCTCCCGGTACAAGGGTCGGACGACGATCCGCTGTCCGCGTCATTGACGACGTTCAGCCAGTTGATCACCTATCGCCATATCTCCGGCTTCCCTTGTCCAACTCTCCCATTTATGCTGCATAAAATTACCTTGAAAGACGAAGAAATGCACGGAAAATTGAACCATAGAAAGAATGTACAGTCCTGAACCGTTTATGAACGAATTGGTGAACCGCATCTAGTCGCAGCCTCCACCTACACGATGCGTCAGCACTGAATCGTGTTTTTACCCACCGGAGGCCGTGGAGCTCCTTGAAGCACTACAGGTGGCCGTACCTTTCTGGGATCGCAGATAACGTCGTGGGATGGTGGATACCAATTACCATCCTTGGTTCTCGAACATGGTGGTTACTTAAAACGACCGACAAGACATTTGCTTTCCCCCCATCTCCAGACATGGAAAATCCTGCCCTAGCGATAAAAGCTCTCGCTATACCGGTGGGTATATACTCGGCCTTGTTCTTGTATAAGGCCTGGGGCGACAGACAGAAAGTGAGCTACGAGCTTGCTTTGTATATTTAGTATCGCGATTTTACCTGTGTTTTTTTTTTCTTTTTCAGCTGGGCAAAATTCCGACGGTGGGGCCTACGGGAATCTTCTCTTCGTATCTTGGCGCCTACAGGTTTATTTACCATGGGCGTGATATGATTCAAGAAGGATATGACCAGGTCAGTTGAACTTCACAATTCGTGACCTCTGACTTCTTACATTTTGGTGCGCACAGTACCGCGGTTCAGCATTCAAGATTGCAGGCATATCAAAATGGCTAGTGTTCGTTCGCAGTCGCGAAATGATAGAGGAACTTCGCAAGGCTCCAGAGGACCAGGCCTCCTTCCAGGAAGCTGCCGCCGAGGTACACATCCTTATCCGTATCATCCTCTCTTGCTTCAGCCCTAAAGAATCAAAATCTGTGTAGGCCCTGCAAACCATGTATACAATCGGTCCGGAAATCCACTTCAATTCATATCATATCCCAGTCATACGATCAACTCTCACGCGCAATATGATTGAATGCTTCCCTGAACTTCAAGATGAGATCAGCACGGCCTTCGGAGAACACCTGCCGGCTACCGAAGGTAATCTCTATTACCTCCCAATCGCAAATCGTGGCCTAGGATGTACTCAAAATTCTTGAATAGGATGGACAGAAGTAACGGTGCTCCCTACAATAATGCAGATTGTCTGTCGGACGAGTAATCGTGTATTTGTTGGTCTCCCTCTTTGTGCGTGGTTCCAATTTTCAAGAAATCGAGTCTTCTCACTTGTCGTCTCGCAGGCAGAGACCTAGACTATCGATCCCTAAATATTACCTTCACTATCGATGTCATAAATTCAGCACGGGCCATCAACCTCTTCCCCACCGTTCTCCAGCCGTACGCTTGCGTTGGTACACACTCTTTCACGCGTATATTCACTTTCGCCCCAGGTTAGCTGGTCGGATCTTCTCCAAAGGCCCAGCAGGCTTCAAACGCGCAATGCGACACATAGAGCCCATGGTTCTGGAACGGCTGTATCAAGAAGAGCAGTTTGGGAAAGATTGGCCCGGGAAACCTGTGAATACCTCCTCCCCGACTGCTTGTCCTAGCTTACCTTTTACCCCATACACGTAGAACGACATAATCACTTGGCTACTCGATGCTGGCGAGGGATCGCAGCGCACACCTCGCGATGTCGCGGTTCGGCTTTTACATATAAATTTCGCCTCGATTCATACGACATCCATGGTAGGTGTATCTTATCCCTCCTGAAGCCCCTGGTATTGAGTTATCACCCGTAGTCCTTTACTGAAGCACTGTTCAACCTTGCCGCCTACCCCTCCCATGTCGCGGAATTACGAGAGGAAGTTGAGAGCGTGATCAAAGAGGAGGGCATGACGAAGACGGCGCTGCAAAAGATGCACAAAGTGGACAGTTTCATCAAAGAAACGTTGCGGCTCGCGGCCGGTGGTGCCTGTACGACGCTCTTTATCCCTCTGAATATCATTTACGGTGCTTATTTATTTTAACGAAGTGATCATGCAGAGGGTACTCATGAAGGACTTTACCTTTTCTGATGGGACATTTGTGCCGAAAGGAAATATGATCGCCGTCCCTAATTATGCTATCCACCATGACGAGGTCTGCACACTCCCGTTTCACTGAGCCGTCTTTCATTGTAATTGAATGCACACAACTCCTCCACAGGAAAACTACACCAATCCTAACACGTTCGATGGGTTCAGGTTTTCTCGCATGAGAGAGAACGAAGAGGGCGGCGCCACCAAGCACCAGGCAGCCACACTCGGGCTAGATTATATTGCCTTTGGAAACGGACGCCATGCATGGTGCGTACTACACAGTTCAGTTGACCAATGGTAGCGACTTAACTATACCCGTTTCTCTCACAGCCCGGGTCGGTTCTTCGCGGTAAATCAGCTCAAAGCGCTCTTTGCACATGTCCTCCTGCATTATGACGTGATGCTGAAGGAAGGGTGCGAGCGACCTGCTGATAAGTGGTTCAGCCACAAGTCTACCCCGGATCCGGCTGGAGTGGTTATGTTTAGGAAACGACGCGTCTGAGATCTATTTGATAGTAATGCTGTTGAACAGCTGCCGGGAACATAAGTATTCGAGGACTAGGTAGTTTTTTGTACAGGTCCTTTCCTAAATATTTTGTAATTTTTTACCCAATCGAAATATACTCTACTCGCAAGGGGAGAACTCATATGTGTGTGCCTCCAACTTCAAGGTGCTGCGGTGGTCGACCCTAGGGGTGGTACAGTCATTAAAGCTCAAGCATGTGGCAATTGTAATCGAAAAAGCGTCTGTAATGACTTGGGGTCTAATGCCCAAGTTCCGCATGGATACTCTGTGACACTCAGCATTTCTGCAAGAGTTGCCCATAGCCGTGGTGGTATCAGGAGCAACTGGTCAGAATTCAAGGTCAACCTGATCATGCCATCGCCGGTTTCCGGCGGTCGTTGTAGCCCTGAACTCGTGTCATTTGAAGGCCTAGATGTGGGCTTATTGCTATAAGAAGACATTCAATGTCTGGATTTGACGTCCAAGGCTTGGGGCTATGCTCGATATGCAAGAGCTTGCTGTGACGTAAGATATCGGTTTTTAGAGAGGTCTGTAAGAGTTAATTTCTTAGGGAAAAAATGGATAGTCAACCTGTAGATTCTTTTTCTCGAAGATGCGCTGGGTGGGGCGAGACAGAACGACACGTAAGTTAGTAGATGCTGCGAGGGCGTCATAGTTACAGCATGGCTAAGGCGAGGTAGCAAGGCTATGGGCACGTAAGCGCTGTATTGCACCTCTGCACTTGAATTGCAGAAAGCGATGTACACGGGTTCACTAGGTTTCAAGGCATGGACCAACCCAGGGTATTGCTGGGAGCTTCGAGGCCAGAGGCGGAATGAAATATCTGAGAACAAGAACATCATGACAGAGATAACGATAAAGAGTTTAGAAACTTCGACCTCTGCAAACATGCTGCGCAATAAGCTGTGGTAGGCAGAGTGCGTTCCGGTGACCCGCACCTTGAGGCTCAACGCATGTCGGTGGCACAGGCTGGATTGGGCATTGTCATTTTTTTTTTGGGTATGTCGAGGTGGAGAGAAGACGGATGAACAAAATATAAGTGGGGCTTCTGTAGCGCAGTGACCTCGTGATGGTCACCTACGATCTTCCAAGGCACACCTGGTTTCCAGACCCTTGACGATGCCAAAGCTTTATGAGGATTGTTTCGGACTGTTAAGTAGTCAGGCGTTCCTGTAAACCTTCCTCGAACCGATGATCGAGTCGACGGCAAGCAGATTGGCGCTAGTCAGGTTCATTACAGTATACAGTTCCTGCATTTTCGGAGAACAGAGTGGCAGGGATACTTAGCCTATAGTGGGGAGACGAACTGATAGACTAATTTTGTGCTCAAAGGACAGCAAAAGCAGGCAGTTATAGCATTTTAGACACACCGTGAACAGCTACGAGCCGGAGGATATCCGGTTATCTGAAGAGGGTTTCCGTTTGTTGAGAGCCGCGTGGCACATTGCATTGTTAGGGTTAGGGTCAGAGATTGTTTGGTACTTTCTCATCGTCAAAGGTCTGCCAGCTGCAGCCATGCCCGCCCCCGTTCAGTCCATGTATCCAGCTCTCTACCTATATCCTCTTAACGACTCATTCGTTCCCAAGCACATATCCCTCATACAAGGCCAGCATGTAAAAATCGGCCGCCAAACCAACGCAAAGACAGCTCCAGGCGAGAGGAATGGCTATTTTGACTCCAAAGTCCTAAGTAGACAGCATGCTGAGGTCTGGGAGGACAAGAGCAAGGTGTGTCGACATCTCTTCTCTTCGAAATTTGTTCCCAACCCGCTGCGTTGTCAAGATTTTCATCAAGGACGTAAAGAGCTCCAACGGCACATTTATTAACGGCGAACGACTCAGCATTGAAGGCCAGGAGTCAGAACCATTCGAGCTTAAAAGCGACGACATCGTTGTACGTTACCATCTCTGCGCTATCCTTCCGCGGCCTCCTCGAAAAAAACGGACTCACTATTATGTCACTAGGAATTCGGCATTGATATCGTCGGCGAAGACAACAAGACTATAATTCATCATAAAGTTGCCGCTCGTGTGGTCTGTGTATTCACAGAACAAGATGCCCAGGTGGCTGCCCGTGCGGAACAGCTCCAACAACAACACCTACAGCAATACCAGGTCTCTGCTGGCCAGGGTTCTTCTATGCTTTCACAACCAGGGCCTAGTAACCCTGCTGGCGCTGCCTCTTTTAACTTTGGCCCCGGCCAGCAACGACGTCCGCAGATTTCACAGCAAGGTATCGCAGGGATGGGTGGGATGGGTGGTAGCATGCGTCCCCCAGGGAAGAGTGGCCTAACATTCGACCACATTCTCAGTCGCCTCCAGGGTGAACTCCAGAAGAGCCGCGAGACTGGTGCGGAGCTCCATACACTCACAGGAGCCATGAATGAAATTCACGATACCCTTGGAGGCAATTTGGTTGGTAGCGTAAATATTCCTTGTGATATCTATTTACTCATATACTGTTGTGCATTTCTAGCCTGCTAATCTTCCCTCTTATCCATCTACGCTACCCCCTGTGCGACAAGCACAACCGGCGCCTTCGCACCAAGAACCGTCCGCTCCCACATCAACATCTGAGTCACCAAAGCCACCCTCTGCCGCTCCTTCAACAGCACTGACGAGTTCGGCACTTGCTGACCTTCAGACACAACTCCAGGAGACGCAATCTTCTCTCTCATCACAGGTCGAAAAGATCCGTGCCCTCGAGGATGTCCTTGCCGAGCAGGAGACTATCAAGCGTGAGGTGCGAGCGATACGGGAGATCATGGAGGCAAAACGCCGAGAGATGGAAATCGAAGATGAGCGTCACTCTCGAGCGCAAGCCGAGCATGAGCAGGAGGTCAGAGGGGGCTTCGATGAGGAGGAAGATGATGCCGGGATTCATGACGATGACGACGATGCGAGAAGTATCTCCACAATTGTTCCTCACGAGTTGGAACGAGTGGAGGAAGAAGATGAGGAGCAACTCGCTGCCGAGGCTGAAGAGCATGAGCTATATCAGTCAGAAAACCAGGACTCAGAGTCTGAGAAATCGGAACATCTAGAGCAACAAGAGCTCGATGATGACGAAGAGGCAAGACGGCGACGGAGTGACGAGCTCGGTCGTCCACGAACGCCGGAACCCACAAACCTCGGCTTGCGCGATAGCGATCCTTTCACCTCGCAACATCGTCCTTCCAACCTTATGGACCGTAACGCGAAACTCCTTAGCGCACCAAGACGCACTTCCCCTTCATCGCCACTCTCTAAAGTTGCTGCGTCTGCGTCCTCGACCAATGTCAACGACGAGGTTATTGAGCAGATCCTCAAGCAGGTCGGAGCCCTGGTGGTGCTCACGACTTCGCTAGAGGCTCAACACACTGCCGCACAATCGACCATCACCGCCCTTGAGAACAAGGTCCAGGCTCTTGAGGCTACAGTCAAGGCCACTCAGGAAGCTGCTGCTGCCGCTCAAGAACAGGCTCTAGCTCTTGCTTCGGCTCCCGCCCCGGAAGCCCCACCACCCGTGCCCACTCCAGCACCTGTTCAGATCGCCGAGGATCAAGAGAGCCTGACTACCATGGTCCTTGAGTGGAAGAAGACCATGGAAGGCCAGTGGAGTAGCGTACGGGAAGACTGGGACAAGGAGCGCGAGCGCCTTAACCAGGCCAGGGAGCAGTGGGAAGGTCAGGTGCGCAGCATGGACTCTGGACTCGAAAGGCTTAGTGCGGCCGCGGCGGCACTGAAGGTGCAACAGGATCAGATTCAGGTCCAGCAACAGCAACAACAGATCCAGCATGTGGGCCTGATGAATGGGGACGCGTCCAAGCATATTGGACTAGTGACTCCTCCGAGTCCGCGGAGTCTGTCTTCCGACTCGAACCGGCCGAGAAGGAGGAGGTCTAGCGGCTCGAAGAGGGGGCGCTCGAGGCAAAGGTCAAGGAGCGTGTCGTGCGACTCGAGAGATGGTGAGATCGACACTGACACCGACGCCACTCTTGCCTCAGAGGAGGCCTCACCAGGCAAGTCCGGCAGCGCTCCTCTGCGCGGGCCGCGATCGTTCAAGTCGACAGGGGCTGGAGAGGAAGATGAGGATGGAGAGGATACAGTCTTGGGTGTGCGGTCCAAGGCCCACGCAAACGGTGGTGCAGGGATGCTGGCGACACCAGAGTCTTCGGTTTACAAACTGCCCATGAGAAAAACGGAATCAGATATTGCGGACAATATGGCAGTCAAAACAGTCGAGACTCGAGACAGGGAACGCGTGAGTCCTTTTTCTTCACTTTCCTTTCCATGCGCCATCTAATTAATCGCGCGTAGACTGTACAGTTTCAAACTGCCGTCGGCTTCCTAGTGCTGGGTGTCGCAGCAGCGGCTGTGTTCTACAGGGTGAAACCGCAAACATGATTACTGTCGCCCGCGATACCTCAAAAACTTCTGCACACTAACATCCACCTGCGGAATCACTGTACATACACCGGGTTCTCGTCCTTGCATCACTTTCGTTATCGTATGTCTCAGCTCGCTCTTCGCTTCATCCATGCTAGCTCTACAATAATTTTCTTTCAATCGGTCTACATATCTCATGTTCCCGTCACTCTCTCCTGCCCCTCATGTCGTCTGTTTATTTATTTATTAATGACTGCCACGAAATACATAATGCCTTTCCTTCTCTGCACGTATTATGTATGTCTTCCAGCATTAAGTAGAACAATTAGAACAAGGCTGCACGAGATAAGATCCATTCCTGATTAGATTCTACTTGATCATAATTCTTTTTTGTCTCCTTGTCTTGGTTGTCTCACTCAGCAACCACCATGTCGCCTGCGAAGACCCTAAGGCCGACCCCGACGGATGCGTTCCCAACACTCACATCGCAAACACAGAGCGAAACCGAAGCGATCCTACTCCAGCACATCCCTGCGAATGACGACGCTAAACCTGGGCTCGCGAAGCAGTCACATATGCAGTTTCTCGTGCGCAGTCTGATTCAAGGGTTCCCTGCTAGGTATACTAGTCAGGATGCTAGCCAGCCGTGGCTGTTATTCTGGACGATCCAGGCTTTCAGTGCTTTACAGGTCGGACTAGATCCAGGAAACAAACAACGGTGCGTGTCCGGTGCCTACAATGTACGCTTCATGAGTTGCCTCAAACGAGAACATCGTACTGGGACGATTCCTTACGGGTTCTTTGAAACACGTCTTCGACTTGAGTGGGTGGGGACTTGGGGCGACACCCTCGGCCCGTCGGCCCTTGCGTATGACATTTTCAACGCGCTCTATTTTCATATGTGATTATATTCACGGGCGGACAGGTGCTGAGAGCGTTTTTGACAGGATTATCGACAAGATCTTATCTGCTCAGCACCCTGACGGTGGATTTGGCGGCGGCCCTGGACAGGCTGCGCACCTTCTTCCGACATATGCATCCGTTAGCGCCTTGGCAATCGTCGGAAGACCGGGACCAGGCGGCGGTTGGGACCAGATTGACAGGTGCGCCAACTCGCCGGAGGAGGTCAGGTTCTACCGCTAAGGAATCTCTAGAAAGAAGCTGTATGATTTCTTCATGTCCTTGAAGCAACCAGACGGGTCCTTCCTCGTTGCACGCCATGCCGAAGTGGACGTCCGGTACGTGCGCAACTATGACTATTTACGCTGGGCTGAATCTGCACCGAAAATAGTGGCATTTACTGTCTTCTTGTGGTGGCGACGCTTCTTGACCTCCTCACGCCTGCCCTTGTTGCAGGAACAGCATCCTTCATTGCCTCCTGCCAAACATATGAAGGTGGCTTTTCCTCTGCCTCCCAGCCTTACTATGCCGTCCCTCCCTCTCCTCCGTCCGCACAATCTGACGCCCCACGTTTGCTGGAGAATCCCCGCCCACCACTCGGGGAAGCGCATGGCGGATACACTTTCTGTGCGACTGCAGCCTGGGTCCTCTTGCGTTCCTTCCACGACGCGTCAGTCGGTGAGGAAGCCCAGCCTAATATCAACGTGACGAGGCTACTGCGGTGGCTAGTTATGATGCAGGGGACTGAAATCGAGCTAGGTGGGTTCAAGGGGCGCACTAATAAACTAGTCGATGGCTGCTATTCGTGGTGGTGTGGTAGTGCTTTCGCCCTTGTGGAGGCACTAGGGGTCAGTGCAGCAGGGAGTAATATTGCACAGGACGGCTCCTTGCCGACAGATGAGGAGGGATGGGATGATATAGATGGTAAGATATCTGTCCCTCCAAAAGCGATTTTGATTTATGGATGGATGGGATTTGTAGAATCCTTGTTCGATCGGAAGGCTTTGCAAGAGTATATCCTTTATGCAGGCCAGCATCCTGCTGGGGGCTTGCGTGACAAACCACCAAAGTGAGACTTTTCGCTCAGCCGAAGTTGTTATTATGAATAATTGGCGCTTAGGAATGCCGACTCTTACCACACGCTTTATTGCCTCTCTGGGCTGTCTGCAGCACAGCATCGCGTCTCTCCGTCGCAAACACGGCGTGATCAGATTCGTGCCGCATGGACTGAAAATCAAAGCTCGGTGTCAGGTACTGTCACGCTCATCGTCCTGCAAGACTATGAAAAAATTCACTCCTGGCATACTTAGTGACACAAGGGAAAGCTTCGGAAGATACAAGGAGGAAAGTCTTCGAGGAGGCCCTATCGTGGACGGAGGACGAAGGTGGCTCACTGGTAGTCGGCGGCACTGAAAACCGTGTTGTAGGCTCATTCTTTTTTCTTCAAATTCCTTTTTTCTTATTCGTTCGATAGAACGCCACGCACCCTGTGTTCAACCTCACGATGACTCATTCCGAAGGCATAATGTCATATTTCTATGGGCAAACCCTACCTCCACGCCAGAGAAAAAGAAAAACATGATATTTACGCTAGGAAAATGTATTAATCTACTTTCCTTGGGCTTTGGTGTCTTACGAGACAGTAATTTGTATACAGTTTGTGTTTTGGATGCTAGGATTTTTGTGGCTGACGGACGATTTACATTGTGAGAACCATAATAGGAAGTTGACATCTCGAAGAATATAATTAAGAAATAGAAGGCAAATATCTTTGGCAGAAGGCATAGGATGATTTTATAGTAATTCAAGGTGAGACTGATATCCTGGTGGCGCCGTACCGTGGGACCAAATTCAAATTAGAGGTTGTCGGACTACCTCAGCCTGGCGATGGTCCAGAAAGCACTCTTTATGTAATCCCTATCCACTGGCAGCTACCGGTATTTGTACAATCCCCCATTGAACCTCAGGACTCAATGGAAGTCACGGTAACCACACAGTCAAAGTACTGGTGGAGGCAGGGCGATTGATGGAACCTCAATACGGCGAATAGCTACAGTAAGCTATTGGAAACAGCCTTTTTTTGAGACGCTTATGGAAACAAAATAACAGTGCGAATCGGAGGCGAATTCCAGGAAGATTCTCCCGCGTGGTGATAGCGAGACCCTACAATGCACTATTATAATATCCATATATGGTATGTATTTTTTTTGTGTGATTAGCGACAGCTTGGCAGGTATGCGTTGATTACCGCTTCACTTACTAACTGGATATAGTGAATTTTTGCGCATAGAAAATGTACCATATGCGGATTTCATGGCTCGTGCCCAAGCTCTCGATCCACTGTCAGGGAAGGAGCCGAAGCTGTACACATCGATAATTCCGTCATGTGAGGTCAATTATCTATATAAACTCTGTATCAACTCATTCAACCACAAGCTCCAATACCCTGCTTGTGGCACCACAACCTACATCGTTTTGAAAGTCGTGGTACTAGTAAGTTACCTTTTTCGCTATTCCAGCTGATGCATCTCGTTTTAAATATCCCTCTTTTGATAGTATGCAAACGAACTTCGCAGTAGGCCACAATCAGTGGTACAGGAAGCCTGCGACTCGGACGATCGAAGATCTTCCTTTCGAACTCCTCGTCCTCATCTTCAAGTTTGCGTTCTCTAATTCAATATTTAGGCAATTCGATAATGATTGGGACGGCTTCGATGCAAAGAAAGGAACAATGTGGCCGTTTGAATACTCCGATGTCGACATCCGCTCCCCGAGCCTCTTCCCCTACGGTCTGGCATCTGTTTGTCGGAAATGGAGCAAGCTTATGCGGAGTGTCCCGCTGTTCTGGACTCGGATTTTCGTCTTCATTGACGAGCTATTTTCAGTGCAGCACGCACCGGCCGATCTCAAGTTGTCCAAACAACTACCCATCAAACTTACAATGACCAGACGACGTCGTAGCGCATTTAACAACGACCCATCTACGGAGCGCTCAATAATGGAAGCCGTAATGAAGATCATAGGCCCACATACACATATCGCACGATGTACTCGCCTTACGTTCGATCTGACCCACACATCGTCTCTGCCGCGCCTTCTGACCGACTTTGACTATCCCGCCCCCATTCTTCGCATATTAATCATGAGAGGTGCCCTCGCAAGTGGCCTCGGTGGTCTCAGCTCCAACACAGAAATCAAGCTCGGCAATCACTTCCCCCAACTTGAAGAGCTCCATATCGATGGCCACAACTTTGTCGACAGTATAAAAAATGCGCCACATCGCTTAGCCAAGCTAGTTTCCGAGCCAGTCCAACTACTGCGTGTTGAAAATTACGACCCTGCAGCTGGGATCGTCCCTCAAGGGCGCTTTCTTGTCTTCGACGCATTTCCCATCTTTGAGGGAGTCGCAAACCTTGAGCTTGACAGCCTCGCATTCGATCACGCGCCACGCAGCCGCGCTGAGATGCTCCGAGTCGCTGGGACACAAATTCTCGATCTTGAATTCATCTGCCTCATCCGTCTGTCATCACCGCTCACGGCTACACTCGCGCGTATGGTCTCCCCAGAGAGTATGCACATTGTCAGCTGTCCGCTGCACAACGTTTTGGCGTTCCCGGCGCGCCGGAAGCTCAAACTCGAAAATATCCTCTACGCGGGATTAGCGCCCCAGTTGCGCAAGCTTCTTGCGCCGTGGCGTGGCACGAGCCTCACACTGAAGTTATGCAGCATTGACGACACGGTCCTCGTGATGATAGGCAGTCTGGGGGGCTCCGTTCTGGGCCTGGAGATGAATGTCCCATGTCTCAGGAAGCTGCGGCTGCGCTATTGTCCGACAATTTCAACGGTGGTGGTGGCTTATTTGGGTGTATCAAGAGAGTTTCAAATAGGTCAGAATCCTAATACTTTCAGCATCTTGATACAAGGGTGTGCAGGATTTTTGAAGAGGAAGGTGAAGTTCAGCCGAATCTAGAGGCCTAGGAATATCCAGTGAAATTAACGTCCTACTTACATAATTCGTATGGAAAAGTTAAATCCAAAAATGTTGAAACGATTTCCGTTGGATTTCTATTATGAATGATGAGGTAGCTTGGTCAAAAAAACTAGTCACTGCTTCCAATCTCTTATTTAAAAAGACAGGAAATTTTGAGAGTGCCAGTTGCTGGATATTGTATCTGTCCTCTCATCCCTGAGGTCAAGCTTCGAGAAGCCCGACCGGTGAGTCCTGGGTCCCTGCGCAGCCAGGGGTAGAGGCCGGGTCGGGTTGGGAGTGGAGGACAGTAGAACAGTTCATCGCCCCCTAGCTCGTCGATAGCATGGTTCTGATATTCGATGCATCCGCGTTTATTACTAGAACCTGTACATATTAAATCTGTTCAAAATATTATTTATCCGATTCTGTCCTGATTGTACGAATCTGGAGACATACTCGAGTCTCGACTTTCAGCATATGGCATATATACACCAAATATGATACGAAGGTTGCCAACATCTCTAAAGATATATGCACATGTAGGCAAAAATTTGGCTTACCGTAAATCCCAGCGGTTATGAAATTGATAATCGCGGTGCGAAGCGCCAACATCTGAAATACTGGCAAGCCAGGTGGGGGTATATGCCATATGAACCATATATACAGTACATATACCTACGACAAGGTGCCCTAGCAATTTCCCAAAAGTGCTGATGACTTATGGAGAGGCAGCAGCGGACAACTTCAGATAGATTCTTGGAATCTCTATAACGGCCATAATTCCAAGTCCTCCCTCTCCGAAATTTCAATTTTACATGAAGATTGTGGCGCTGGCACGCACTGCTGGCGCAAAGGGATATATTTAGCCAAAATTGAACAAATTATCTAAAAAGCCCAAGGCCTTAGACAAATAAAAATCATCCTCTTGATTGAGAGAACTAATCTTGCGCCGTTAATTTTTTTTCCCATGTCAAAACCGCACTATGAGGTGAGCGGCGCCGATTAGCCTCCCAAGGTAGTTTACACAAGGGAACCACCGCCACGCCCACGCCCATCTACAAATAAAAATTGTTCAGCTATGGCATGATTTTTCTACTCCCCAAAATTCAAACCATGGTAACCTATACTAAAGCACACCCCGAATGAGCCTCCATCACGTGCACGGACGCCCACCTTCTGAACACACACACTGACAGTGCACGCCCCACACCTAATGCACGCGCCTCACACGCACTATGCACGCACTGATACCATGGCTTATTCTAGTCGCCTCCTACAACCATATAAAAAGCCGGTGTACTAGTATGTTACCTTCCTCGCTATTCCAGCTCATACATCAAGTAAATATCGTTCTTACAGGATGCAAATGAAATTCACAGTGGGCCGCAATCAGTACAGAAAGCTGGCGACAATCGAAGATCTTCCTTTCGAACTCCTCATTCTCATCTTCAAGTTCGCGTTCTCTAATTTAATATCTTGGGAGGACGATGATGAATGGGAAGGCTTCGATACAGAGCAGGCAACAATGTGGTCGCTTGAACACGATGTCGACATCCGCTCCCCTAGCCTCTTCCCCTATGGGCTTGCATCGGTTTGTCGGAAATGGAGCAAGCTCATGCAGAGTGTTCCGCTGTTCTGGACTCGCATTTTAGTCTTCATTGACGAGCCAATTTCAGTGCAGCAGGCACCAACCGATCTCAAGTTGTCCAAAAATCTTGCCATCACACTTACGGTGACCAGACGACGTCGTAGCGCATTTAACAACGACCCATCTGCGGAGCGCTCAATCATGGAAGGCCTAATGAAGATCATAGGCCCACATATTGCGCGATGCACTCGGCTTACATTCGATCTGACCCACACATCGTCTTTGCCGCGCCTTCTAACCGATTTTGACCATCTCGCCCCGATCCTTGATGTACTAATAATGAGAGGCGCCATCGCCAATGGCCTCGGGGGCCTCACCTCTAACACAGAAATAAATCTCGAGAATCAATTTCCCCAGCTTGAAGAGCTCGATATCGATGGCCACAACTTTGTCGACAGTATGAACAATGCGCCACAACAGTTTGCCGAGCTAGCTTCCGAATCGATCAGACGATTGCGGGTGGAAAAGTACGACCCCGCAGCCGGGAGCACACCCCAAGGGCGCTTTCTCGTCTTCGATGCATTTCCCATCTTCGAGCAAGTCACATGGCTCGAGCTCGACAGCCTCACCTTCGACCATACCCCACGCGACCACGCCGAGATGGTTGGAGTGGACGAGATCGACAATATCGACCTGGAGTATCTCTCCCTCGTCCATCTCTCCGCGCCGCTTACGGCCGCGCTCACACGCACGGTCTCCGCAGAGAGCATGCGCATAGTCGCGTGCCCGCTGCGCGACGTGCTGGCATTCCCGGCGCGCCGGAAGCTCAAGCTCGAGAAGATCAACTACGCGGGGACGGCGCTGCGGCTGCGCATCCTGCTTGCGCCGTGGCGCGGGACGAGCCTGACGCTGAGGAGATGCGCTGTCGACGATGCGGTGCTTGTGATGATGGGCAGTGTGTGGGAGGGCTCGGGGCTGGGCCTGGCGATGAATGTGCCGTGTCTGGAGAAGCTGCGGCTGCGCTTTTGTCCGAAGGTTTCGGAGATGGCGGTGTCGGATTTGGGACAAGCTAGGGCGCGGTTTCAACATGCTGGTCTGCATCCTAATTTTTTCAGTATCTTGACGCAGGGGTATAAAGCGGAAACGGGCTATAAGACGGTTACGATATTCGGTTGATACTAGAGGCTCGGGAATTCAGGGACTTTGGTCAAATTAGCGCATGACTTACTGGATAATATATGGTTCGTGTGTATATATGTCTGGCTGTCTCATGGCAATATTTGCTCCTCTCCATATCGAGGGGGTCTCTATTTTCCGTCCTAATGATTAGCCAATCATTCTGATTATCAACTCTGACGGCAACATATGTGGCGTATTTAAGAAGAGAGGAAATTTTCAGAGGGAGCCCACTAATACAAATACTAATTAACTCACTGGCTATCTTGCAGACTAAAGCGCCTACCATGGCTTCGTTATATTCTTCGGTGGTTGGTATGGTGTCGGGGATTTTCGTGCGTGCGCGTGTGGGTGGTACCATTCGCCTGTGAGGACTTTAATGACAATCAGTATATATATTGTTTGATGGGTATCTGGGGCGTCGGTGGGCGCCAGGATGTATCATTTGTTTGAGAAGAGCACGCTGGATATTGATTGCGTTTTGTGATATTTCAGTCTAACTGCACGCGATTTGTGGCCAGCCTAACTCACATCCCCTTTGATCCTTGTGTGTGCTGTGTGGCCACCAAATGACCTCCGAGATTTCGCAAGAGACGTGTAAGATCGTTGAAGGTAAAATGTAATTTAAAAAATTCATTGTAGATGAACATTAAAATATGAATGGCGGCTTCGCCGCTAGTCAACGAAAGTTATAATATAAAACTCGACATCTTATCTTATCACGCTCGATAGGACGGTGATGTCATCCAATTATGCCGCTGATGGATAAGATAATCCTACTCCTCCTTCTTTCCATATTCCAAGTTCTTCTATGTATACCGACACCGAACCCTCGGCCCTACGCTTCCCAGAACAATGCTGCCCTTGCCGCTCCCCCGAGTGACATATAGCACCCGGGATTCATGGGATGCTTTGACGTTTGAAATCTGAATAGAAAGTACGTATACTTATCAGATATCTATCACCTGGACCATCCATACGTATACGTACTAGGCCTCATCGTACCGCTGTAGTAGTGTTTCTGAGTCCGTATCGAATTTTTGCGGAAGATCACACGGACCACCCCGGCCCTGCCTGGGCAGGGGGCAAGTTACGTTAACGATATCGATACGCTGGGCGGCGCTTTGGTCTTTTTCAACAATGTTTTTCAGCCGCCCCTTCATCCCTGTGGCAAAGGTACTTCCAAGAATAATCTCGAACCTACTGGGTCAGCAGCAACCCGTCTGATCGCAAGGCTACGCACTGATACCACAGACTGGTGGACTGGCTCTCCCTTGCCTTTATTTGCCCTACGAATGGCTCTCTGTGGTGAGGCACATTAAGAATTTGGTGGCGCTAACGGGAGCTTCCTATGGTATAGGAATATATAAATATCGCAACGGTGATGCGCGTGTGAGCCAATGGCAAGTTTTCCCATTGTCAGTTGATTTAATTTGATTTTCCATCATCCCGATTATTCGCGTGGGATGCGGGGAGGATATGCGGGGTACCGACAGGGGTCTCCCCCCGAGGCCCCTGTCATTCCAGATATCGCCCACATGAGAGTCGTGCCGGCAACTGCACGGCTCCACGGATCTTGGAAATAGGTTGGCCCGAGTTTTTTGGGTGCTTGCCAATGTGCACAGAGGCGACGGCAGCACAGTTAGTATATATAGTGTATACATCGATCACCAATATGACAATGGTAGCGTTAGATGTAATGACATTATGCGGAAAGGATGGACGGAGATGATTTTAGATGACTCAATTGGGCGAGATATAATGGACAGCACGTGAAAGCCAAAAAATGGCTCTGCGCGGGGCCGACCGGCTTTCATAGTGACGACGACGACGACGAGAGCAGCAGTATGAAGAGCGGCTTGCCGCCCCCGGGCATCCACAAACGCTTCTACAATGTTCTTCCGCGACCATCTGTGGCTGTCGCCAGTTCTTCCCAGCATCGACCCCGGCCTCGTTCCAACTCGGCGTCCCTGTACACCAACAGCCTTTTGCCGCTCTCTTTCTTTGATTCTCCGCCTCCCCCACCATCTCGTCTGCCCCATGCCCCTCCGAGGCTTCCTGGAGAGCCCAAGCAGCACAACACCAACCCCAATCCCCTCGCATTAACTCCGTCGCCCCTAACAAACGACGACGCCCCATCTCAACTCCTCTTTCCCTTCCAGTACACATCCCACGTTTCTTTCGATAACATCCACCGATCCTCTACGCCTCTCCAGTCCCGCCAAAAACGACCCCGTGCTCGCTATCAGCTCGATGTAGGCGCATACGGCATCCCTAAACGATGCCACCAGAATCGCAGGCCATACACCAGCGAGGCGCTACAGCTTGCAGTGCAAGTCGGTGAAGACGCCTACTTTGTACGAGACAACGCTATGGGCGTCGCAGACGGCGTCGGAGGCTGGTCCCGCGTGCATGCTCCACTCGATCCCACAAGTCCGAGCCCAAGCGCGCTTTTCGCCCGGCGGCTGATGCACTTTACTTCTGCGGAGCTCGAGCCCCCACTTGAGTGCCCTACTGTCGACCCAGGCCCCGTGCAGGATCTCGAGTCCCATCTCGCCGATCTGTCCGACGGAATCGACGTGCTGCAGATCCTCGAGCGGGCGTACGAGAACACGGTCAAAGCGCACGTCCAGCCGGCGACGTCTGCGCCGCTCCACACGGGCTCGTCGACTGCGCTCGTGGCGGTGCTCGAAAACGTCGACGAGCCCGTGCTCAAGATCGCGCATATCGGCGACTGCATGGGCATGCTGGTCCGCGGAGACGAGGTTGTTTGGCGCAGCGAGGAGATGTGGTGGGCTTTCAACACCCCCGTGCAGCTATCGCCGCCGCCGCGCCCGCCCAGCCCCGCGGTGTCCCTCCTCTCTACGTCGCCATCACACCTCCAACCACCACCACCCCCAAAAGCGTCCCCGGTGTCGGTCACACCGAGCAACACGGCGCAGATCATCACGCTCCCGGTGCGCCCGGACGATATCCTCATCCTCGCAAGCGATGGGCTCAGCGATAACCTGTGGGACGAGGACGTGCTCGACGAGATCGCACGCTTCCGCCGCTCGTACCCGGATACCTGTGCCGCAACGAATGGTGTCCAGGTGTCCACTGCGACGGCGACGGCGACTGCGCACATGGGGCCCGAGACTAGTCATCTCCGGCGACACACACTCGCGGGCATGCTCTCGGAAGCGCTGTGCTCCCGGGCACGCCGTGTGTCGGAGCGCAGGCCCAGCGGTGCTGCGTCTCCTGCTTCGACGCCCCGAAGGACTCCAGAAGCGAAGACGCCGGTGGTAGATGAGGATGAGACGCCGTTTGGGCGCCGTGCGCGGGAGCTGGGCAAGTCGTTCTCGGGCGGGAAACGCGATGGTGAGTAGCAACAATCTCCTTTCTGTGCGGTTGCTTATGCCGATTTTTGTAGATATCTCGGTGTTGGTGGCGATCGTTGCGCCTGCGACTGCGGCCCCTGTATAGAATTGATTCTCTCTGGTTCGGCGCTTCGATTTTCGAGCTTCGAGCTTCAGGTTCTTGGCTGTTTCTTGCATATATGTTACAACGACATCGGCCCCGCCCCCCGCACACTTACACTTTACACTTACACTACCAAAACAAATATTACCCCCCCAAGATGCGCGCGCGTGCGTACATGTATATGTAGACCAGACTCGACCCATCCACCGTCCACCATCCACATCATCGAAAGTTTCGTTTTTGTTTTGTCCCTCGTCCTTTGTCCCTCCTCTGTCCGTTGTTGCTCTTCATCCGTTTTCTTTTTGTCGCATATTTATATTCTGTTATATTTCAATATCATCCTCTGTTCCAGACTCGACAAGGCATAGAGTCTACACTACGCAAATCTATATATGTATATGTACACCCCCTCCACAGCGCTAGCCCTCCTCTCCGTGAACGAGCAACTGCAACAACCGACCGTTGGAGATGTTTTGTATCCAAGTACTAAGTAGTGTAATCTTGAAAGAAAATAAATGGATGGATCTGGTGTGTGGGGTGTTTTGTCTTGTGTTCGTGACAAGTTGATTGTAAGTCTTATAGGACGTGGATAGAATTTTGAGGTGCGTAGAAGACCCACTGGCAGCCTGAGCGAGACACCGATCTAGCGCGCGGAGCATATAGCCCGCGTGTCACGTGTCCTAGCTGTCAGCATGACCCGGACCGCGATCGCCGTCCTCCTGTTTGCTTCTCCCTCGACTCGGAGTTACATCCCCTCTCGGAGGGCCTCTCCCACTTGACCTTCAAATAAGTATCGTTCGTTTAATTTCTGGGTTATCACGAAAAATGGAGGATCAGTCCGGCGCGTCTCCAGCGCCTCCAGAACAACTATGAGGACTTGAGCATGCGCGGAGCCGTCAATGGTCAAGGGCGCCGGCATGCTAGTACTAGTAGTGCACGACCACGAACGCGGCCAACTGCACATCCTCATGTTGAGCTCCAGATCGCCAACTCCTTCTTCAGAGTTCAAGCTTAAGCTGTGTGTCTCTCGAATCTTCATCTTTTTTGCCGATTTTGGCTTGGAATGTGTTCTCTACTTCAATTTCTGACCCAACAGGTCATCCATCCATGCTCATGTGGCGTTTGATTGTTACAAATTATATCTGTTTTTCTACTTACACGTCTCGCACCACTACGACTTGCATCTGCTGACTGCCAGTGCCAACAGCCCCGGCGAGACAAGCCTCGGAAACAACACCGGTGATAATGTTCAAGTTAGTAGATGAAGTTATTTTCCTTAGAGTTCGGCTGAATTGACCACCTTCTGGAGGTGGTTCAGGATCCCGTTCAGATGAAGACGATCGGTTCGAAAATTTGTTATCTGCCAGTGCTCAGTTCAATGCAATGCATGAGGACGTCCAATTCCACATTGAATCGACTTCGCACATCATTTCTTGCCAAGTGCATTTCATGTACTTAGCTACAACATAACATCTTCTTATCATAACACCGCACCACTTGCGACCTAAAGCCTCTCAAATACAACCCAAGAATCATTCCTGTTCCAAACTCCCACCGCCCTGCAATGCCTGTTACATTCCCCATCGCTGACCGTCCTGTCGAGGCATACACACCCAAGGCTTGGGACGAGAGGTCGTGTTCTAACGACGCAGACGTCCTCCTCTCGAATTTGCCTACAGTGCATTTGCCTGCGCGGATTCTGCAGAGCTCGGTCGATGGTTCACAGCAAATTTCCGTGAAGAAGAATGGCTTTGTCTTGGGCATGGTGCTGGCGTACAACGGGCATCACAATCTCGTCATTCGGTGAGTCTCAGGAGTCCGCGGTACTACTACTCCACTACTATCGTCATAATGTTCATTTCGTCATTGCCCCCCTATAGCCCTGACGATGTGTGGATCGCGATTCTATCTCAACTCAACTTCTAGTAAGTCTCGACTCCTCATAAGTTCTCGATTTGCTGAATTTTATTTTATTCAGCATTAACGCGCACGCTGAGGAATTGCGCCACAAGTTTGTGGACCATGCTGGGAAGAAGAATCTGACCGTCGTTTCCTCCTCCCCGACCGTCGCGGGGTTCGATTTTGCCGACCTCACGGTGCAAATGGCCGGTGAGATTAAGAAAAATGTGTGTGGTGATGGTCATAGGGCTGTCGCTCCTTGACTCAATTTTCGTATTCCACAGGTCAAGGACAAGTCTCTAGTCCCGTGGGTGTTGCCCAATTTCTCTACCACCACACCAAATGATACCGTGATCTGTTCCGCCCTGATCATGTCCACTCTCAAACAGTATGATTCCGCTCTCCAGCTGAGGCGTTGAATGACCTCGTGTTAACTCCAATCCCCAGATACTTCAACTACGTCCTGATGGCCGGCTGCGGTATCCCCTTCATCACGATTGAGGGAACACAAGCAGACTGGCAATCCATCCTCATGCGCATCGACAAGCTCCCCGAGTTCGGCGCGCAGCCCACCGAATGGGCCGGCATGCTGCGCGTGGTCCTCAAGCGGTTCGTGCGCGCTTTCGACAAGGGCGGTCCATAGGCCGATCACCAATTCTGGGAGCGCATGGTGCACGACGAACGGGGTGCCTCCTCGCGGCCGTTCCTCAGCGGGTGGCTCACCGCATTCTGTGCATGGGACAACAAAGGGGTCTTCTTCGAGGGCAAGGGGACGCAGAGGGGATCTCGCGAGGGAGGCGCACCGGAGTGGGTCATGAATTTGACCTTTGATGGGGTGTGGTTCCCGCGTATTTCAGTGCCCCCTGAGGGCTACGCCGAGGTCGACGTAATATTGAAGGAGCTCTCCGGGAAAAAGTGGGATTGCACGATGCTCGCGGGGCATGTAGGTACCTCGATGAGTGGCCAAGGAGGGCGACTTGACACGGTGTATCTGGCGCCGCAGTGGTTCATGTATCACAAGGGGGAGGAACGTCTTCCTGGGCGAGGGTTTTGGTACCGTACATGAGCTTCTAATCTCAATGTACCAGATAAAAGGTCTCTCTGCCTTGAGTACCATACGTTCATGTAAATTTGTATATCTAGTACACTGTAGCGAACTCGACAAGTTTTGTTTGGCATGTCGTCAATTGGTTCTTAGAACAAAATCAGCCCTTGAAACAAAGCCAGTTTAGCAAGGCTCCTCAGTTGAACTGCGCTTACTTTGAGCTCCCTAGTTAAATGAGCCAAGGGTAGTGTCCCTGGCTCTCCCATAGTAGACCTACGTTATGTTATCCTTTTCAGTCCTCGTTATCACTTTTTTCACTTACTTGCAAGTTCATGTAAATTCAAGTCTAACCTACGGCGCAATAATTAATATCGTTTCAACGTCGGTGTCTACCAGCCGCGAGAACACGCCATGTGCGGAACAATCTTTGCGAGAGCATCCACCTCTCTTTTAGACACACCCGAACACCCTTGCAGAGTTAAATGAGATAGGGGCACATTGAGCTTGCGACGCGCTCTTAGACATTGTTTCAAGTCTTTGAGTGTCGGCTCGTGGCGTGGCAAAGGTTTTCTGACGATCCAACCTTCTATGGTGAGGTCACGCAGGGCCTTGAATGCAAGATCCCCTCCTGGGCCATTTTTGCCGTCCGGTGTACCTACCAGAAAAGCACTTAGTAAACCGGTGCCAGGCCAACGGATGGCGAGTTTTTCCAGGTGATCAAGAGGACCAAATTGGGCGAGCCATGACGTCGCACGGGAATTTTGATCATCCTTTGCCTTCAGGGAACATATATTCTGCGGCGGCAATTTACGAAGAAGAAGTTCCAGGAAGCGCTTCCAGAGCCGGGTGAAATCAAGGCGTAGCTGAGGTCCAGGATGCTCTGGCGACGTTGGAGTAGCGCGCGGCGCTACTCCAGAGCGCCAAACGCAGGCCAAATGCGGTGTTTGCACGTAAATTCAACCCGAAGCTGGAAATGAGATAGTCGGGGAAGGTTCACGGTTATATGTGGGGGAAGACTATCGGCGGTCCATGAGAGGTCTATATCGAGGTATTCCAGGTTCGGCATGTGAGAAAGCGCCGAGATCAGCCCATTTGCCGTACCATGGGTGTTAATCCATGTAAACGATCGAAGATTCGAGCAGTGTTGTGGCGATGGACAATCAAAGTCAAAGTCGCATCGACTCGAAAGTGAGTCTGAGGTCAGTCAATCTTGGGAAATCGCCATTGAAAAGATTGGTTATTCTTATGTGAGAATTCGCCCGGATGTGGAAAATGGAGATACTGTAACTCTCTAGGAAGGGTGCAGGATATTGCGGCATCTGGACCACTTCCTGATAAATATCTTTGCTTCCGTCGTAATGGGACCAACGTAGATCTAGAGAGAGCTTTCGAATTCGAGATAATTGCCCCAACAATATAACCCGTAACATGGCGATTTTATTAGCAGTGTCAGGAAATTTGATGTCCAGGGGTGCCTTTTTAGAACGTGTCAGCATCTCCTCGAATGTGCGCAGGTTTTTGCAGCATATAGAGTCTGCCCACAGTGGGACAATTGAGCGCAGATTTGTCCCACACTTTCAATCCAAGAGAGGACAGGGCATGCATCTTGAGCGACATATTTGAAGATGTAAGTGAGAATCTTGGGTGGGAGGCGGAATATGGGGCTCAGTTCGTTGCGACGAGATTTCAGCAGTATGATTTGTGTGTGTATGGCCGAGTAGGCAGCCTCTCTGACCGTCAGACTGCCGAATACGGAGGCTGCTATATTTTCTTCAAGTCTGGTACTTGCTTCGGTGCCTGTTATTTTCTTGTGAGTGAATTGCTCTGAGTGATGATAGATTGAAATAATTACCGACCTATCATTCCATGCATTGCTATTATTAGTCGGTTCCTGATTCTTAGAAGAAGCTAGGGAGGAACGAACGAATTTCGGCCAAGCTGTTGGGAGCTCGAGTCTGGAAAAACCCCCAATAACGTCGAGCGCCAAGGCTCCGCATGGACTCCACGATGTTTTTCAAGCTACAGGCCGTTGATCTCACGTACGAGCGCCAATTTTAGTCATTCGAACGGCTGAACTTTAAAGGACCTTGACATTATTCTGGCAACTGGCTTTGTGCTGGGTGACTTTTCGTAACTGTTTTTTGCCCCAGAGAATATAATAAACTGGAGTTGAAAAGCATCTGCCGTCGCAATGCATTCCCCAAGAGTGATGTCAGAAACGCTGTAAATGCGATGATTGAATCGAAAATCACCATAGACTGCTTGCACAGGGCTAAACCATTGACGATGATAGGGAACACGTGGGGTCACTACTATGTAGTAACGATAAACGCTTGTCACGACATCATGGTTTGAGTCGGGATCGGCGATCTCCATTGGGGTGTCTTTTTTTTTTTTTTTTTAACCAGTTTATATAGCGCATTTAAGTACACGTGGACTACGAACGCTGTAGGGAAGAGTATGTATGGGGTGCCGCACTAGTAGCTTGGCGTGTAGAAATTATATATATGGTGGACGGGGTGGAGGAGAGGTGTGCTTAAGACCTGTCCCTGTTATATGTGGGTGCCGCTGTTGGGCTGGGATCCGGAACGTAAGTAAAAGAAAAGAAACTAAAAGAAAGGTTAGTATACAATCGTAAGTGTCCTAAAAAAATGGCCCTATATGCAGCTGCGGGGGTCATAGGAAAAGCGACAGAGTACGATGGTGGTCGGGCCTTCGGTTTGGTGCCGCTGTTTGACCATGGAGGGGGCTCAGCCTAAATAGAAGAGAAAATGAAACTTAGCCCTTTTTAGGGGGCGGGGGACGGGGTTGCCACTTGTCAAAGCGGCGGCGGCGGCCGAGGAGGTAAAAGGCCTTCTTGAGTAGGGCCCCGGTCTCTCGGCCGTTGTTGTTGTAGAATCGAACCGTAACCGCGCATGGGCGCGATTCGGCGTTGAAGGTTTTCGGGTCCCGGGCCCAGGACAGGGCGTCGCTGGGGGCAGGACCGTTGTTGATGAGTTCGACACCTTCGAAGATGCCGAGGCCGTCGAGCGTTTGGTAGACCGAAGTCAGCTCGACGGGGCGGTTTGAGGCGGGGTCCCAGGTTGGGAGGCCCTTGATTTGGAGGCGAGACGCCGGTCGATATGGGATGACGGTGGCGCCCCGGAGTGAGAAGGCGGGTAGGTCGTTCAGTGCTCTGACGACCATCGTGGTGTATGCGGGGTTGGCCAAGCCGTGGTGATCGCGGGTCTTGGCGGCGGTGAGTAGAATGTTGCAGCCTACCGTCCAGGTGGCTGCAAGGATGTGGGAATCGCCTAAGTTGGCGATGTGAACTCCGCTGATGTGCTCGTCGGCACATGCGGCGATTTCGCGGTTGATGGTGCTCACGATGTGGAGCGGGGATGGGCGCTTGGCCGGGTCCCGGAGTTTGGATTTGTCGGTGGGTATGACAACCCACTTGGTGGTAGGGGGGGCCACCAGCTTGGTTGGCGGGTGGGCTTTGCGGGGGCGGGGTG
>JABCKI010000028.1:0-65427 GCA_018282025.1 Sphagnurus paluster | reverse complement strand
TTGAAGTCATTGAGCATTGCTTCTCCTTTGTAGTAGTCAGCCAAAACTACCCAGTATACTGCCTCATTTATTAACAGTGGTGGACCTTTCTTAATTACTTTAAACCTGTTCTTGCATCTCCAAATAGTATATATCTACCTTCTGATGACATTCTTTTGCTTCCCCAGCTCATGTGTTGCATGTAGTAACCTGAAAGTGATTTTTTCACTATTGATTTTTTGAGATTTTATCATGCAGTCGAAATTTCCTGCTAATATTCCTTGCACCTGCAGCTATTTTCAGGGAACACGGAGCATATTTTATTATGGTTCTAAGATGAAAATTGAGCGAGCTACGACTTGAAAGTGTTTTGGGTGCAATGTTGACCCAAATTTTGATGGTGCGTCCAAACTCAGCCGTGGCCAACTGATTTGCAAACAGCAATAAACTTTTACAGACTTGTAGGGGCATATTAGTATACGAACTTCAAAGATGTTGAACTCTGTGCCATAATTATCACTCACATCAATGAGAAATTTTTGGAGTGCGCACGCGGTTTGCCTTACTTACATGGCACGACAACACATACGTACGAAAAATCTGCATTTTGAAGTGCTTGGTTTCCATAGTACGAAGCCGACGAAGCGTAAGAGAGGGAAGGGCAAAAGAGCGAGGATTTACACGACATGTACAGCTACATTTTTACTGGATGTGTATAGTGGGATAGGAAGGATATATATATGATAGGAAAAAGTAGCCACGCACGAAGCTCGATCATCAACTTCCCGATATAGCATTTTAGTTTCTTAATTTGGAAAGACTACCTTAACTGGCACACATGAGCAGCCGGGCAAGGAACAGTTTCAACTGTTTCTTGATCAAATAAAACCGTATTCTTTCATCAGAAGAAGACGCATGCAAGTCAAGTACCATACTATACAAAGCAGCGCACATGATGGTGAGATGTAAATATGATACCCTTGACACGTTATCAATCAGCAGAAGAACCACTGTATCTCCTTTCATAGTGGCTTCGAATGATACGCATACAGTGAGTTTGCAAAAAAGCAGAGATGGCTGTCAGCTCACACACACCTTGGCCTGAACCCAGGGACTCGCGCTACCTGCCCAGTGGGCTGGGCCAGAATAAGCTACATGTGACACGCTGAGTCAGACATGCGCGGTCAAAGGAGCGCTTGGGCAGAGGTAGATAGGCATCGCTAAGCATCCAGGCTCGGTGTGAATTTTGGGCGTTTTGGTACCCGGTAGAGGCTTCAAATGTGGTTTAAATCTCGCAGGAACCGTTGCAACACTCACCCCCCATCTTTGGTTCATACAAACGCCTACAGCTTTTAGCATCCCCTGCCAGTATAGGAAGGCCAATTCAAAAAACACGGCACGAAAAGTCAAACAAAATTGTCATGGCCATCCCCAATGCGTATAAGCTCCCCAACTTTGCCGTCGATGAGCCTCGTCACATGAAGGTTGTCGCGATTGGTGCTGGCTACAGTGGTAAGCATCGCATTGATTCACCCATCTCCGGTTCACCGGCATCTGAACGTACCGAGCCACCAGGTATCACTGCGGGTATCAGGTATACATCTTCATGAAGCCAGGGTCCAAGTGTCAACCTCTCAGCGCTGATATGCCAATAGGTTCTGTCAACGGGTGCAAAACGTTGACATCACTGTGTATGAGTCGAACGCCGGCGTTGGCGGCGCCTGGTTCGTGAACAGATACCCGGTAAGCCCGTTACATCCACGAATGTCAGTCGGTTAGGCGTTCGCGACGCCTCCTTATGCAGGATAATTCGAATTTCAGGGCCTAGCTTGTGATATCCCCTCTCATGCAGTAAGTCTTCTTGCTTTCCACGTCTCAGTATCGAGTTGAAAGTCGTCCCCAAATGACCAGTATCAACTCACCTTCGAAAATAATGTGTGTCCGTGCCTCTATCCCCGCACACACCCCACTAACAACCCCACAGATCAACTGGTCCGCCTTCTACGCCCCCGGGCCCGAGATCCGCGCTTATCTCAACCACGTCGTCGATAAATACAAACTGCGCCCCTTCATCAAGCTGCGCCACCGCATCGTCGGCGCGTCGTATCACGAGGACAGTGGGAAGTGGCACCTGAAGGTGCGCCGCCCTCGCGCGGGGTCGGAGACCGAGAAGGGCGAGCACGTTGTGTGGAACTGGACCACGGACTTTGAGGAGTTCACTGACACGGCGGATGTTGTACTGGCGGGCCTCGGCTCGCTGAGCCGCTGGTCGTGGCCGGACGTGGATGGCCTCGAGAACTTCGAGGGGCGCGTCATGCACAGTGCGCAGTGGGACATCGGCGAGGATGGTAACGGGGTGTGGCAGGAGACTGTGAAGGACTGGGGCGATAAGCTTGTAGGCGTCATCGGTGTGGTGAGTGCAGTCTATTCTGGATTGAAGGCGTGGCAGACTAACAGACTTTGATGGGGTAGGGTTCCTCTGCGATCCAGATGGTTCCAGCGCTGCAGCCTCGCGTCAAGCACGTAACAAACTATGTCCGTGGCAAAACATGGCTCTCTGCACCATTTGTCAGAGACAGGCTAAATAGTTTGGCAAATGGGGAGGAAGTCAGCAACTGTACGTCAAGAGAATTTCTAAGTATACCTAGTTCTAAAACATGCATCATGCATAGATACATTTACTGACGAGGACAGGAAGAAGTTCCAAGACCCGGCATATTACAAAGATTTCCGGTGGCAACTAGAATCTGAGATGAACGTAGGTATTGTTATCTTCAACCACCAGCTCTCATCCATGTTCTCCAGGGCGCAAACCCAGCAACGCTTCGAGGTACTCCAATGCAAAAGGGCGCTAAAGACGCATTCCGGGAAGATATGTTAAAAAAGCTTGCAAAGAAGCCATGGATTGCAGACCATCGTGAGAGGATGGTCTCTTGTTCCTGAGGGCAGAGAAATTAACATGCTTCCCCTAGTGATTCCTGATTTTTCTCCGTGCTGTCGTCGCCTTACGCCAGGCCCTGGGTACCTAGAAGCACTCTGTGAAGACAATGTATCTGTTTCTGTTCTGTAAGTAATCAGGGGCTCTCACTCACCCGGGACTATGTCATGCAGGTCGATTTCGTCCCGACACATATTCAAAAGGTAACTCCGAAAGGTATCGAAACAGTTGATGGCCAGCACCAGGACCTTGACATCATCATCTGCGCCACTGGTACGACTCTTGTAACCCATTCCTTGCGCACAGACCGGTCTAATTCTGGTGCAGGATTTGACACTTCATTCCAATTTGACTTCCCCATCCTTGGGCGCAAGGGCGTAGACCTGTCCAAGAAATTCGAGCCACACCCGCGAACATATCTCTCGGTGGCAGTCGATGGTTTCCCGAATTGGTTTCAGTGCCTGGGGCCTAACGCGGCAGTCGGCGCGGGCTCGCTGCTCCTCTTGTGCGAGCGCCAGGTCGACTATGCTGTAGCGGCGACGTTGAAGCTGCAGCGTGAGCGCCTGAAGAGCATCGAAGTCAAGGCGCAGGCTGTGAACGATTTTGATGCGTATCTCGAGAGTTACTTCCCATCGGTGCGTATATTGGAGGATCTTTGGTTCGAACTGGGTTTGCTAACTGATACGTTTCGCGCGAAGACCGTGTACAGTGAAAAGTGCCGCTCTTGGTACAAGGGTGGGAAGGAAGACGGTAGAGTGACTGCTTTGTGGCCTGGTGAGCGCATCTCGTCGATCTTAATTGTTGGGGTTAACGGACGGACATAAGGTTCGGCGTTGCACGCTGCGCGTGCGTTGACACATCCCCGGTGGGAGGATTATGAATATGAATTGCTGGATGATCACGTCAAAAACCGCTTCTACTGGCTGGGCGATGGGCAGACGGTCGCCGACAAAGACCCTAACGGAGATAGTAAGTGCTCATTTTTATTGCGCCCAACATGACGAAGTTTGACCCGGGTCTTTTCCGCAGAGGCCTGGTACTTGAAGGAGGTCGATTATCCCCCTGGTGAGTCTTGAGAGTATGGGAGGCGTATCCGCAATGTTAATCATGGAATCAGTCCCTGTATGAATCGGTTAGTTAATATCTATAAGTGTATTCTTTGAGTTAGATAGTCGAATAAGCAAGAGAGACAAACATAGACGAAGCCGCAGTGACGGCGCAGCACAGTGGCCAGGGGTTGCCTTCTCAGGCGTTGTCTCCGCATGGTGTGGACATATCCGGACATGATCAGCCTAGCTTGCATCTCCCTGCCCCTTGATCCCACTTTTCTCTCCAGAATTTCTGGACAACCAGACAGCGTGCGCTGAGTGAAGAACAGAAGCCTATTTTGCAAGAATGCCACCCAGCTTCCTGTCGAAACTGGTCAGCAAAGCGACGGCACAGACACACACGCGCGATCGCTCCGACCGCTCACTGGAGTCGCCCCGAAACAGCACAACCAAGCCTCGAAGCAGAACACCATCTCCTGTCCCACCTATCGCTACTGCACCGCCCAGATCCACATCGCCCAAACCACACATAAAATTTGAAGAAAGAGTCGAAGAGAGGCCTCGGATTCCGACGTTCATTACGACCAGCGTCGATGGCGAGGATGACTTTGGAGGCGACTCAGATAGCACATTCCCCAGCGTCACTGTGGTACCCCCGTCGCCACTCCTTAGAAATTCGAGCCTTTCGAGCTCGAACTCGGAAACCAGTTACCCTGGGGCGGCAAATTCCCGGACTGATGATGGTGCTACGCCAAGTAATGAAAAACCATTCAGCAGAGGTCGCACGATATCGCATTCTTCCACGAGATCTCCAGACGAGACCTCGACGCCGACAACGCCTCGTCCGAGGACGCCATCCTCAGCGAGTGCCCACGCCAGTAAAACTCAGTCACATTCGCGACCTGTCACACCTGTCTCGCCCTCTGAACCCACCCCACCAGCAATGCCTGCCAACAGCCTCAAGCCCGCCAAAGAAGTCAGCAAGAAGTCCTCGAACCGCTCTCTCAATCGTCCTCCTCCTGTTGATATCAACCACGCTCGCGCAGCAACCGCACCGGCCCAAACCATACAAGACCAGGATGGCCTGACGGCAGTCTACACCTCCAGGGCCGCCATCGTGGAATCTCCAAAGGGGCTGGAGTTGCCAGAATTTCCCACTCCTACCCAGGCTTCCTCCCGGCACAACACTCCTCCTCAGCCGTCGCCGTCAGCGAGCTCGACATATCTCACATCGCCCTCTCGCGACACCGACACCGCATCTATTGTCTCCAGCAACGGGACCAAGGATAAGAAGCGCCCGTGGCGCCGCGCAACTGCGGCCCGCAAGCCCACGGGTCTCGCAAACGCTATCGCCGCCTCCAGCCTTGCCATCGCTAATCATAGTCTTACCGCAGGACAACAGGCCCATTTCTCTGCCGCAGCCAATGCACAGCCCCCTACTTCACCTGGCCGGAAACAGACTGTCTCGCCACCCTACTCCACACCATCCGCCAGCACGTCCTCACGTCATCTCAAGACAAAGTCCATCGAACTGTCGCCTCACTCAGCCAGGTCCAACCTCTCGGTGCGGTCTTCGCAACGGCCCGGGTCCATATCAGTCGGCAGTGACAACAATTCTAATTCAGAGTACTACGGTGACGGGCCTGACTACTACTCCGGCTTGGAGGATAGCTCTGAAGAAGGCGGCTCTTCGTCAGAGGACAATCTTAGAGACCTGGACCTTGGTGAGGACGATATACCTGTCACTGGCTTTGCAGTGGCTAGCTACAAGCGCAACGCCGACTTCCACGAGCTATTCCCCAGTATCCCAGCAGGAGACTACCTTATTGATGGCGAGGTCCTATACTCTATTCTCTGAAATCGGCTGACATTATTTAAACAGATTACGGATGTGCTTTGCAGCGAGAAATTCTCATTCAAGGGCGTCTTTACATTTCAGAGAACCACATTTGTTTCCACGCAAACATCTTCGGGTGGATCACTGACGTGCGTGTTTTCACGCCCTCTATTGCGCGGTACTGATATTCAAGCGCCCGCAGCTCTCGATCCCGATCAACGAAGTGAAACATCTCGAGAAAAAGATGACAGCGTTTGTTATCCCCAACGGCATCCAGATAACGACACGCCAAGCCAAATACACGTTCGCATCGTTCCTGTCGCGCGACACCACGTTCGACGTTATCTACAATATCTGGAAGCTGGAGCGCCCGGACGACGCCAGCATCGTGTCGTCGATACGCGGGCGGCGCGGGGGTTCTTTCGACGTGCCGGGCGTGGACCGGGTCATTGAGGGGGCCTCGAACGGAAACGGTGTTGTAGTGGCCAAGGCTATCGTAGCGAAGAAGCAGACGATGTGCGCCTGTGGGCGGGAGGGAAAGCACTATTCGGAGACGGCGATGGAGACGGTGCTTCCAGGTACGCCAGATCGCATCCACAACCTGATCTTCGCGAGCGGGTTTATGAAGGACTTCATGGCGGTGAACCAGAAGCTTATGGGTGCGTGCTCTGTTCCTCTCCTCTCATACCATCATGTTTAATGTCTCGGACAATGTTTCTAGATATTCAGATCTCAGATTGGACACCGACGGCGCCAGGCTCAACATTGCTTGCGCGCAACATGTCGTATATCAAGCCTTTGAACGGGAGTCTCGGGCCCAAACAGACAAAGTGCGAGCTGCGGGACGAGACGGTGTACAGCGACTTTGACGATTACGTCGTGACGATGACGACGACGCGGACACCGGACGTCCCGAGTGGGGGAGTATTTGCAGTGAAGACGCGGACGTGTATCATGTGGGCGAGCGCGGTGTCGACTCGGATCATCGTCACGACAGAGGTGGAGTGGACTGGTCGCAGCTTCATCAAGGGTACGTGTAGCGGGTTGCCTTTTTTTTCTTTTCCGCTAACACCTATATTCCGTTTCATAGGAATCATCGAGCGCTCAGCCATCGACGGCCAGAAGGTGTACCACGCCGACCTCGAAAAGGCCATGCGGGCCTACATCGCGGAGCACCAGTCCGAGTTCATCCCCGAGGGCCTGGACCCCGCTGCGCTCTCTCAGGCCGTCGACGTCGCAAAGGAGATAATACCCGAACCCGCGGCTGCCGAGAAGCCCCACGAGCTCTCCGAAGAGGCGGAGCGCAAGAAGCGGGAGCACGAGCGCAACCAGCGCGGGCTGCAGTGGGCGTGGGACACGTTCGAGGGCGCGTACCAGGTAGCGCGGCGCAGCACGGGCGACGCGCTCGAGCTCATCCGCGACGCATGGGACCAGTCGTCGACGTCGACGATCCTGTGGTTCGTGATCGTGATCCTGGTGTTCAGCAACCTGTGGACGCTCATGCGCTCGGGGAGGCGGGACGCTGTCACGGTGCGGAAGGGCCTGCGCAAGGACGAGGAGCGCGAGAAGTGGGTGCAGGGTGTGGTGACGGCGCTGTGGGAGGAGCTGGCGGCGGCTAAGGCGCATCAGGTCGCGCCGCAGGTGCTTCCCCCGGGGATGCCGCCCGTGGCGGCGAATTGGAGGGAGGAGGTGAGCCAGTTGCTGAGGACGATGGATCTGGTGGAGGAGCGAATACGGACCCTCAGGACTGGGTTGAAGTCTATGGAGCAGCTCGACAAGTTGGACTAGAGGTGATGCACGTCCGCGACACTCATTTGTCTCTTTTTATTATTTTCGTTTTATGTGGATCACATTCGCCTAGACTTAACACTCGTTTTATTTGTATCATAACGTTCATGTTGGACTAGTTATCACACCTATGACCACTTATGACCTACCGGTACCGATAATATCATAATCACACTATAGGTGGCGGGTAAAAAATGGATGAATTGCTAGTTTTACAAACGATCACTAGAGGGGGCCGTTGCAGTCGTAGGGTATCTGTTCCTGGTAAGCGTCTGGTAAGTCGTCCGCTTGAATTTTTTGGTTGGGAGACTGCAGTGCTTTTGAGCGTAGTGTGGCGGTGGCTGAGGTGCTACAGAATGATCCATAAAAAAGAATTAATTTAAGATGATACTCATTCATGAAACTGCTCGTCACGGTCTCCGACCAAGCCCACACAGTGTCAGTGCCGCTTTCATCATGTCATCATCTTCTGCCCCCCGAGGTGGCTTCGCGGTGGTGGTCATTTTTCCACCGGGCTCCATAGTCCATCTGATATCGCCGCCGGCCAGCGTACCCGGGGGAGTGATGGCCTCGTCCGTCTCCTCGTCTGTCCAGTCCGGGCGTTCCCTGTGTCGCATGCGGTCCTTATCTCGTTCTCGCTCTTGGGTTCTAGCCCGTTCCTTCTCCCTCGAGCGGCGCCGAGGACGCGACGCCGACCCGTGCCGGTCCGACAGGCGCGCGGCGGCACAGGCCCATTCGAGGGTGCGCTTCGAGCCGACGTACTCATGCAGGGGCGGGCTACGGGGCGGCGCGATCGGGGAACTCGGCATGTTGTCCCAGAGTGTGGCGTTGGGGTCGCGCTGGCGCGTCGGCGTGCGTGGCGGCGGCATGGGGAGCTCCGAGCGCGATGCGACGCGGTCGAGCGATGGGCGGCACGTGCGGCTGGATGTGGTGGCCATGGGTGGGGTGGTGGGGTGCGCATGGGTGTGGCCGCTGTTGGTGGCATTGTTGAGCGCGACTTTGCGCTCTGTTTGGCGTTTGTTTTGGAACCAGATGGTGACGGACTTGGTTTCCCTGGTAGCGATTAAGTGGACGCGTGAGATTTGGAGTGATTTTGACGTACATTCCGCCGAGTTTTGCGAGCGCGTCGCGGTCGTCGCGGGAAGGATGGGAGTTTTGATGGAAGAGCGTCTCGAGCATGGTAAGCTGGTCGTTAGTGAAGCGTTTTCGTGTGCGACGGATGCTGGGGTGGTCGGCGGAGGGCGTGGCATCGTCGGAGGAGTCGACGCTGGCGGTGGAGGAGGTGCTTGAGAGGGGGACGGCCATGGGGGACGGTCGAGCAGATTTGATTCCGGGCTGCGTCTTTTATTTATTGCTTCCCGAGCTGTTGATTAAAACCAAACTTTGCACGCGCCAACAACGCGTATGCCATCACGTGCGCGCGTCTTGTCATTAGGCAACGCGCCCACCCGTCTGGCGTCGATCATCATCACCAAGGGTCGTCCCCGACGGCAGAATTCTCAATTTTCCAACAATTTTCCTCAACAATCCATGCCGTCAGCTTGCCGTCAACCGATGTTAAGCACACTGATATCCCTAGCTCCAAGAAAAACCGTTTGTCTTCCAGCTCAATTCGAAGTTGGCGGCACTCTGGAACGGAAGCAGACGTTTACGGAATCTCTCCAGTGCTTCCCCCTTCAAGACTCCCCACATTTAATTTTATAGCCGGCGGCTTCTGCCACACGAAAACACGAGTCTCACAGCCTTTCCCCGAATTGATCTTTGCTTTGTCCTGCAGCACATCAGTCACATTGAAGGGTTCTCGTACCACCGTTTTTAGATCCACCTACAAAGCAGGCTAAATTTTCTTCTGGTCAGATAGGCAAAGTCGCGTCGGCATCGGCTGACGCGTCAATATATCGATATCAGGCGTTCACGTCAGCCCCAGTGTCCTTGTCACTCGTGGGTACATCGTTATATACTTAGTTCAAATATCTACTCGTAATTACACGAGACTAATCGCAACCGCGCACTCCATGCCTTGGGAATTACATGAGCTTGGCGGCTTCTGACAATGGGTTCACTCAAGTTTTCTATGATTGCTGATCATAAAGCAAAGAACAGACGTATCTTTCTTGCCGCGGACCCAATTGTAAAAGTCGGGCCGATAAGGATATCTCAGTCTATTGACATCATTGACGATGTCACGATAGAATTCATACGAGACCACCACGAAGACATGGCAGCCTCAACCGTCCCCCGCTGGAAAACCGCCATCGCCAAAGCCATCGCTGAGCACGAAAAAGCTGTCGGTGAGTGTCCGCCGAGGCCATCACCGTCCAACCCAAAACGCTCATTGATGACCCCAACCTCCCAAGTGATCCAGCTCGCATCCATCGACCCCAGCAGCCCCATCCCACACGTCCGTTCGCACATCTTCCGCGAGTTCGTTACGCCCACAAGCAGTCCCGGGCTGCCGCTGCTCCTGACGACGACGGACATCCGCACGCCCAAGACGACGCAGATCATCTCGAACCCGCACGTCCAGATCGCGTGGTGGATCGAGGGCACACAGGAGCAGTTCCGCGTCTCTGGCGTCGCGAGCGCCATCCCGGCCCCTACGAACATGCTCTACAAGCATTTTGTGCACAACGTCAAGCACGCGAAGCAGACGAGCGCGGTGGCGGCGTTGACGAGAGAGGGGTTTGACTGGGAGGCGAAGAGGATGGCCATGTTTAGGGGCATGAGTGGACACATGAAGGCGAGCTGGTGCAGGCCTGTGCCTGGCAGTCGCCTGGAGGGCGGAGAGGAGGAGGCGAAGAAGTGGCCTGTGAGACTAGAGGAACCAGGCGAGCATTCTACCGATGAGGACAGGAAGAACTGGGAGAAGGCACTTGGCAATTTCGCATTGGTGATCGTAGACCCGACAGACGTGGATTATGTCGAGCTCGGGGTGGTACCGAATCGTAGGACGAGATTTTGGAAGAACGGTGATGGCGTTTGGGACGAGGAGGCGCTTGTCCCCTGATTACCTTTTCTCATTCCGCCGACTCTGATTCGCGACTCTTCGACACGCTGCTTTATGCTTTGCTTTCTCCATGAGCTTACACCTGACCACTTCTTACGCGTTCAATTCTGCTGGACGGGACCCGGCTACGCTACATATGCATTCATACGCCCTTTCTCCGACACGGAGAGAATTTACTGCTGCTCCCAGGTTTCTCATACTCACGAATGGTATCAAACCCGTTCACGCCAACGTGTGCACAACATTAACAGACTGAGATGGTTCTACAATTCACAAGTAACACAACATGGCAGAATGGTATAAAGAAGAATAAGTAATACATGGAGCTTTTTTTCAACCCGCAAGTTGGCGCAGACCCACAACGTCAAGCCTTGACCTTCTTGGGTTCAGATACATCCTCCGCCTCTGCGAGGTCGGCGATGCTCCGCTTTTTCCCGTTGGTCTGCACAGGTGCAGGGGCCTCCTCGAAGTACTCTTCGTCATCAACCTCTTCCTCTTCCTCCTCGACGGCGTTGGGCTGCAACCACATTCTCAGTACTCATGGAAAGACTATAGTCTTGGTAGGACTTACATTCCCCAACAGCATCGCGGTCAGACTAGCTTGTTTTTCCTGGTAACATGGCACATGCTTGTGAGCGCTAATACGGCGGTTCTACCAACGATGGAAACACAAACCGCGTCCTCCTCATCTCTATACTCCTCGTCGTCGTCATCATCATCGCCTTCCTCTTCTTCCTCGGCGACGTCGACCTCTGCCTATGAAAACATCACACATTCAACTCAAATCCTGTTCTTCGCCTGGGGAACACCTGATGCCTACCTCGTCATACTCGTCGCTCTCCTCGCCAGAATCGTGCTCCTCATGCTCCCCCACGAACTGTTCGGCTCCATCGGCATGCCCATTGACACCGAGTGCCTCCGAAACCTCTGGCACGCTCTGGTCCGCAGGCTCCGACATCGCGTCTCCTGTAGTACTGGTAACGGGTTACTGGGTTTCTGGGGGCGGGATGTAGGGGAAGGGAGAGGGCGGGCCCGGGCGGAGGGTGCTGGTGTGGTGGGGGTGGATGGAAGGGAGCAACAGAGCAGTTCTTATTTGACAGGAGGAATGATTCAACTTGAACTCTTTCTGTCACCGTGGTCTCACACCTCCACTTCAACCTGAACCCCAAAACCCTCGACACCGTGATCCCGCGCCGCGATCACGTGGAGGACGCGACGCGTTCGGAACTTGCATTATGCACGTCCGTTGATCTTGATCATTGGGCTGCCTGCCGAGCGCTGTCCGGGGGACGGGGTCGCGCATCAGTCCTGCGCTGTCTGCTGTTGAGCCAGTCTGCCGTGCGTGCCCTTCGACGTGTTATGTTACCACATAGGTTCGCGATGGCGTGTGATCCATATCAAGGTCACGTCTCCACGCCGTATATTGTGATTTTCCGCTGCGGTGGCGGGCCCTCTCCATACCCCGTCATCGATCCTACCCCGCCTGTTTGGCGCGAGCACACGACCCGCAGCGCTGTCATTCTCCAGGTTTGCGTGGATTTTTCGTCGACCTGTGGGTGGCCCTTATAAGGGTTATGTTTTGAGTTACAGACGTATTTTAGCACTGTACAGTACATTCGTGTGCATGCAACTATACTGGGCGATTAGGGGTGGTCATTTCAGAAGTTCAGTTCTCAGAAATTTGTGAACTGCAGTTAACTTGAACTTGAGAATTAAGGGTACATACCGACTCTTCATTTCCCAGTTCAACATTTGCAGTGAAGCTGCGGCGTTGAGTTCATCAGACCGCGTTAGCTCCTTATTCCAAAATAAACTGAACTTTAGAATTGATCCCTATTGAATTAGACACAATTTCGTTGGGAATTTCTATAATTTTTTCACTATATCTTATTAGGACTAAAGCTCAAGCTCAAGAGTAAGGTTGTGGAGTGGCGTGCTTCACCGGTCTTCACTGTATAACCATAACACGCGCGAAAATAAGATCCAAGCTGTCAGAAGGATCTTGAGCGTGAGCTTTAGCAGGGGCGCTATTGGATACGAGGAAAGTTTTGGGCGCTGAGGGACTTTTGGGGCTCCACGAGAATGGGACGCTCACGCGAGCCTGGTACGATTTAGAAACCCTTCGAGGAACTTATTAATTATACACATTTTGAATATACTTTTAGATATCAGTGTTAATATCAAAAGCGGTGGGTTTAGGACGCAATGAATTGCACTCGGGGTTGGACAGACGACGGAGCGCCACACCTAAATTTGACGGCGCTGATACTTGAGGGTCGCGGTCCATTCAGTGCATATGATCAAAGGACCTGACCTTGACCTTGACCGGGGAATTGGACGAGTTTGAGTGACACATAACGTTAACAAGATCTAGGATTCGAGCAGCTTTCGCTGGGCAAAAAGGCTAGCGGGGTAAAGAGGCCCCCAGCTATCGACTATCAGTGAAGAATAACCAGGGGGTCCCGGTGGATTTTTTTCAACCGTCACCGACCTGATAATGAAAAGAAGACGAGTGACGGAAAAACCAACATACCCCCCCGGCAATACGTGATAAGTCGGCATGTGAACATATATTCAAAAGTCCCGGTAAGGTAAAACAGTTTTGGCAGACACTTGGAGACGAAGTTAAGCATGCGGGGTGATCGAAGGAGCCTCTGGTCAAGGGGTTCTAACGCAGCAGTGGAGCAGATAATTATAAATAACAGCAGCCTTTGTGAACGCAGTTGGATTCCAAGCTCAAGAGAGTTTAACGGAGGGACCAACGTCTCTGTCCATCCTCGTGATCCCTGATGAATGATTGCTCACCGGAGAAGATTTGGAGAAAGGTCGGTAACATCCTTGAACGTCCTCCGACTCGGCATATTGACCCGGGACTGGAGAGCTTCGATACGGGGATTCATCGACATATTCTGTATTTCAGGCAGAAAATAGATTTTCTGGCGGGAAAAGAAAAAATCTCGTACATAGATCTTACGTTACTTCACCCAAGGAAGGCCTTCGCGAGCACCAGCGTCGGTATCAGCTGAAGTATCACCCCGCTCACTGATGCTCTTTCCTTGATAAACAGTCTCAATTTCAGACACATGGGACGTGCCTCCTGTGGGGTGCCCTTTGTCGAAATTCAAGGTGCTCAAATGTGTGGCGAGAGTGTCCTTGCCCCACGCACGGCCCTGCGCTACACGGATGATGATAAGATAGTTCGCGATTTGCTGCGGAAGGAAGAAAACGCGCGTGAGCGAAGAAGGTCTTGGGCAGCGAGAAAAGAGCTCCTACTTGGGCGAAAGATGCGACGCCAAGGAATATCTGGTTGATCGGGTGGTCCACAGCGTAGGTTATGAGGAACAAGAAAGCGAATACGGAGTATAGTGCGGCGGATTCGATGATGATTGTCATAAGGGAAACATAGTCCTTGGCGTGCTCCTCCGGAAGGGTAGCCAGGATATTCCGCCGATGGATCAGCAGTCGGATGGTAATCAAGATAGTGAGGATGATATTGAGACCGAGAGAGAGCGTATAATAGGACGTGCCGTAGGCCACGGGCAAGGCGCTATAGAATGACAGTCCTGGTTGGCTAGATTGAAGCGTCCATAAGGCACCCATAACTAATTCAAAGTCGATTTAGACGATACTCGAGGAGTGTTTGAATCTTTCGCACCAAAGGACGCAAGAAGAATCGTCGATGGAAAGGCAATGACAGTGTACGCGACGTGTTTTCCAGAGGTTCCCCATATAACCCAGCAACGCCACATCTTTAAGAGCATCAACAGACTGAACTAAGATCATAATAGAGTACTCACGACGAGCAAATCTGCAAGGAAGGTGAGCGTGAATATACAAGAGATAAACATAACGTTAATGGGAAGATTCTGTGTCGCCAAGAAGTACTCCCATGGTCCGCCGGGATAGTTACGATTGTCGACATACATCAATTCTACGGTGCGCGTTTGGACGCCTTCGAAGATCGACTCAATGACCAGGAGGACTGTAATGTATATGAGGAGAAAGGTCGACTGTTTTCGCGTTTTCCTTGTGTTCCAGAGGAAGGCCGCACAGACCGTATAGAGCACAAGCTGTATGCCTGAGAACGTGATGAGAAACTGGGATTTACTCCCACTGAAAATAGACGGGAACCCACCGTAACCTACGCCACAAATGAAATCACCTGCGAGAAACGTACGCTCTAGGAAGATAGTGGCAGCATCCTCCTCTGGCCCATAATAAGGAGCCATTTATCGTGGACAGAGATATTGTGAGACTGTAGACCAATAATGGAGCGCTTTCAAGTAATTGCCACTGACCCTTATATCAAGTAAATCATCTATCGTGAGAGATAGAACGAGAGCGCGTGGTCAAAAATGGGTCGATAACGGTAAGATACGTCTGAGTGAGCAAGGAAGGTCATAGCTTCGAAATGTTATGACATCGGGCCTCAACGAAGTCCTCGCCCTAATCCAGGAATCGCATTTCCACGAGGAAAAAGTAACTCGAATCTAGCCAAGCACAAGCCATCAGTGAGCCGAGGTGCACAGGTTGTAAGCTCAAGTAGCATTCCTATTCGAGTGATAGATTACCAAAATACCACGATTTCATCTTTTCTCTGATCTAGACGTTCAAATGGTCGATGGCATTGGTGGAACTCCCAAAGACAGAACGTGATGCTTAATCAGAGGCGAGGTAACATCATTATGATGTGCCATGTACGTCAAGATGCTTGATAGGACGGTGTACGTATACTTGCTGTCAATCGGTGAAGATGCGTTGAGAGTATAAACTGAAGCAGACGAACCGAAAAATATCTGAGGCGTGAAGTTACTCGTATATAGAGGTCGCGCGTATAAGTTGAAATCACACTAGCCCCATTCCCCGAGCAACCTGAGTCGTCGCAGTAGGCTACTGCCACCGTCATAGCAGCCTAAGTCTGTAGGCATTACATCAATTCTGTCAATTAGGTGCAGTAGTTCAAATAATAGTCAAGTAATGTACAAAAAATGCCGGGTATATTGAATATGCGTTCGAATTCACCCAAACGTTGATGATCCAGAAGACGGATATCGTGTCTTCTCGTTCTTGGGAGTATCAGTCTCAACGTTCTCGAGTTCCGTGGCTGTGGTGTCGGTATTCCCAGTAGAGAAAGTATTTTCACCTCTCGTAAATTCCATTGCTGTACTTTTTTGAGCCAGTGTGTCTTGGTGCCACGCTCGACCTCGAGTCAGACGGTATATGATCATGTAGTTCGCGATTTGCTACGCTCACAATCAGAATAGCTCTCACAAGGATAGGTATACTTTGACTTACTTGTGAGAAAGATGCAACGCCGAGGAAAACTGAATTGACTGGATGGTTGATGGCATAGGTAACAAGAAATATGAAAGCAAAGATCGTGTATAGAGAGGCGGATTCAACGACGATGGTGATCAAGGACACGTATTCTCTGGCATGATCCTCGGGCAGAGTTTTCATGACAGTCCTCCGATACCAGAGTAGTCGAACGGCGATGAGGATGGTGAGGATAATGTTGACACTCAGGGATATCGCCAGATATGATGTGCCGTATGCCACTGGGAGAGCACTGTATAAAGACAACCCTGGTTGGCTTGACTGTAGAGTCCAGAAGGTGCCCATTACTAGCAAGGGAAGTGGTTAGATCATTATTGGTACACACGCGCAATAGCAATCCATTCAACCTACCAAAAGATGCCAGGAGAAGAAGACTGGGGAATGCAATGGCAAGATATGCGCCCAATTTCCCAAAGGCCCTCCAAATGACCCAGCATCGCCAAAGCTAGATATTCAAGCCGCTTGAATCAGATCTATTTTGGTGAAAAATAGAAGGCTCACGACAAGGAGGTCTGCAAGGAATGTCAGAGAGAAGAGAGACGCAATGAATAGGACGTTGACAGGAAGATTCTGTGTGGCAAGGAAGAATGCCCAAGGCCCGCCTGGGTAGTTGCGATTGTCGACGTAGATCATCTGCACAGTGTACGCCTGTACGACCTCAAATATTGTCTCAACGGAGAGGAGGAGTGTGATATAGGCGAGGAGATACATTGACTGTCTCCTGGAATGTCTTGTGTTCCACAAAATGCGAGCGCACGCCACATATAGAATCAGTTGCATCCCTGTTCGAAAGCGCACTGAATCAAGAGCCATTGACATAGATTGACAGAAAGCGGCTCACCGTATCCTACCCCCGCAATGAAATCACCAGCAAGGAACATACGCTCCAGTAGGATAGTGTGCCCATCCTCGTCAGGACCATAGTACGGAGCCATCCTGGTAGTGAAGCGGTGTAGGGCTCGGTGCCGAGGAATACCACTACCACTGGATGACTTTATAAGAGCAACAATGTATATCAGGGTGGACCAGGAGAGGATCAATCGTTAGCCACCTGAGACGGGAAGACTCTATTCCTAATCCATGGAATACTCCTCATAGAACGGGTGGTTGGAGCCAAGGCATGAAATCATTAATCAACCCCAGTATGAACACGGGTTTTCCCTCCGGCAGCGTTCTATAGAGATCGGGAAAGGGTGTCGGTAGGAGCGCCGTGGCAACATGATGATGATCTGAAGAACCTGCTTCTCGGCTCATCACACATGGCAAAAAGCATGTACGACCGACCCTTGACCCAAGTTTATGCGTCACTACTTAAACGCACAGTCTGGCTTCCCTGCAGCGCAGGACCGAGATGTTTAAAATATTGAAGTGTGGCAAAATTGAAAGCTACAATTATCATAGATATCGGCCGCAGTAAATATTGCAAAATTTTAAAGCAACAAAAGTCAGAAGAAATAGTAGTTATAAACAGGCATGCAGCGCTCCGAGTATCATAGATTTCCCATAGAATCACTGAGTATACATCAAGATTTGAAGACAATTAGGGCATAGAGATATGGGCTTCTATAGACGACGAAAAATGGTGCTAGTTTTCGTTGTTTGTGCGATTCCTAGTCTCCCAAAGGCAGTTGTAGAATCTCCTTGAACCTGCGCGGGCTTGGGATATCCGATTCTGACGCGATTCCCCACTTAGGGCGGAATCTGCGAGCTCGAGGATTGCATGAAAGTGGACAATATAGGCCGAAGATGTATTGACAAGACTGGCTACTATTGGCGCAAACTAATGGCACGTACGAAGGACAACAGGCTAAGGATGTTATTATATTATGTAGGCTGTTTCCAGAGTTGAGAGTACGCTCAGCTAGTCCATAGATAATCAGGTATCCCGCGATTATCGGTATCAGTGCCGACATACTTACATGCCTGTCTAGCAGACATCCCATCTGGGAAGATAGATTCTCACCAGCAGATTAACGGAATAACGGAAAGAGACGTTTACTCGCTTGGAAGGGAAGAGAGCACATAGTAGCATAAGTGAGAAAGCGCATCGCGATGAGTATGAATATGGTGTTCATACTCATTCAGTACGCTTGAGAAACTTTCTGCCAGAAATCGTTTTAAATACAACGTTAAAGTTGATAACCCTAGCTTGTTTAAGACGCTCCCTTACCTACGATAATAATTGGCATGATTTTCGTTAACTTGGGAACCCCGTAGCCAGAACGATCCAAGGGGCTAGAAATAAAATAAAAAAAAGCGATGGAATCGGTGGTGGCATAAGCGATATAGCGCCCAGATACGTTTCAGATAATGCCGCACCGCCATAGCTAAGATGGAAGTAATTTCTGAGCCAAGAGGGGAAAAGAAGTCCAAGAGCGGGACCTGGAGGCTCATCGATACATCAGCAAGACCGATAGATCCGAGCGAAAAGTACTACATAGAGCCAGTTGCAAATTTCTAGGTCGGTACTAGGTAGCAGAGAAGAGTCAACCCAAGGACCTCAGGGTAACGGTAGTTATTGAAATACTCAACTTCTCCTGCACATGGTCAAGGTTTGTGTTGGTGGATGTGTAAGAGGCGCCATGAAGGTAAAAAAAAATGTTTTACTGTTCCAAACGACCTGCTGGAACAAAAACATGAGAGAAACATCATCGTACCGTTAGAAATATCATGGGCCCACCGTAGACAACCAAGTCGCCCCTGAGCAGCATCCTTTCCAGCGAGATTTTAACCAGATGCCTCTCTGAGGGACCGTCATGTTGACAAACCCTGCCGGCAAGGTTATTTTGAATTTGCTCCTCAGCGGCGCCAGAGTCCTTGACAGGTTGCCCCGGCAATGTACGTTTCGCTAAAGTTATTATTGCGTGCAGGGACACCAAGATCTAATTCATACATTTCCCAGTGTGTTTTCTCACTGGCAGGATAGGTACCGTGGACCAGTAGACCTTCTCAGAATTCCCAGGTATAAAGAGCAGGCCATCTGCTGTAGGAAATAATTTGTACACATGTTGGATACCCATCCAACCCCGGGCAACGAAATACTGAGTAGTGATTAACCTCGAGGCTGTAGTAGGAATCAATAGATCGGGCATGATATTGAGACTATGCGTTGCGTACGTACATCGTTTGTAATGTACAATCTTAGATAGTTTTAAAATTACAGGTATTTGTTTTGCCGCCACTCGTCCAGCCGCCTTTCCATAGGCTGGCTGATTGTTGATGCTGGTTGGGGTTCCTGATGTTTGGGCAGCCTGTTAAGTGCTCCACGGTATCTCACCACTGGCAGGTCTACCTTGTTAACAGTTGACGGTCATTGCCATGGCCAGCAGGAAGTGAATTCTGAGGTGGTCTGAGTCATGCAGCCAGATGTAGCTACTTAACTCACAATAAACATTAAAATAACCGGACTGGGTGTTCAATCACGGGGAATTTAGTAGTAGACTGGGCATAGCAACACTGCCGGGTGCTCTGATCCGACTTGAACCCAACCTAATTCAACGTTCAACGTTCAACTCTCAAGCTCTAGAAGTTTCAAAGGGACTAAATCTTACATGGGAATAGTGGCCTAGGATAGCGAAGACCAGGTGTGAGTACGAAATGAATTAGCGCTGAAAGGACGCATCTGTATCTGGCATCGGGCATGTATGTATACATGTGCCACACCGTCATAAGTGACGGCTACTGTCATAATATCGTAGGAATCGATAAGACAGGATGTCACTGTTCACAACATGAGCGAGTTGCATGGCTTTACAGGTCGAGCTAGCGTGATCGAAGCATAAAAGATGAAAGCCTCAAGAACCTGGAGATATGGATTCACTGCCTCTGCAGCGCATTTCACTGTATGTGGTTTGGGTTCTGGGTTTTGATGTTCAGCGTCAACTTTCAGAAAGATCGACAGATCTGGCAAAGCTGCAAGTCTTTGGGGATCTTTTGTATTTGTAGGGGCTGCGCATCAGATTCCAACTCGTGCAATCGATGATCACGGGCGCGTAGGACCTAGGTTATCGTTATCAGACTGCAGGCGTGAAGAGCGACCGATGGAACACCCAATGTAAGTAATATGAAGGGGCTGAGTGGCAACAGACAGACCAGACAGAGCTAAATACGGAAGAATATGAGCAGTGGAATCAATTAAATAACTTAGGGTTGTGCTTGTTTGTTGCAAGCGTAGGAAAGCTGGCTTTATTATTACAATTCTCCTTACAACGTCCACGCACCCTTCGGCCATCGCTTTCTCACCGATTAACATTCTTTTTTACAGACCATATCCCCATATTCAAGTCAGTGACGAGGCAAAGCAAGGCCAAGATTATAAGCGGTGAAATAATTTTGTTGTGGCAGCCTCGAGGCAGAATCCACGAAACAGCAGTTATACAAACTCGTGGTGCCCTAGCACGCTTCGCCTGTTCGCCTGTGCCCTTTTTCATCCAAACTCGCCTGATAAACCACCCTTCTTTGTCCGACCATCACCGCCCAAGTTGCCACTTGCTCCTCTCGTCTAATTCTGCTCGGACAAGTCCAGCCCTTCATTCCATTCCATCTGTTCTGCAGCCTAGTCAGACGTCACGTACAGCTTAACCTAGCAATAATTTCCGGACTGCGCGTGCCAGAAACCCCTTCCGACACTCACCATTCACCCCCCTAGACCATCCCCTGCTTCGCACGAGACACAAACAACATCGCAGCCCAGGTTCATAGCAGGCTTAGAAAGTACACGATCATCACAACTTGCGCCCATCTTTTCCGCGATCTCTCTTAATACTTCTTCATAACCACACCGAAACACTCGCCGATCTCAGTTCCAACAACAACTAAATGACTGTCGATAGCACCCATTCAAATAGGCGCAACGCTGCGCGTACCGACCAGGAGGGTCCATGGAGCGTCAGTGTTGCGGAAACACCACACGACACACACTCTTACAGTCTTTACATAAAGAGTAAGTTTATCTTTGCAAAGAAATTCCTCCCTCTATGCCCAATAGAATACTACCCTCTCTGAACCCCTTTCTCCGAGGCTATCATCTAACCTACACCATATTATGGCTTCTTGAGAACTGACCTATTCGATCTGTTTTGCAGCTCCGACCCATAATCTTACCCTCACTCGCACTACCAAAGAGATCGTCGAGCTCGACCACAAGCTTCGCGAGTCCAACCCTGGTGTCAAGCTCCCTCCATTCCCTATTGACATGCAACTACCTACCCCTCCCCCTAAGCGGAAGTCGACTTTCCTCAACACCCTTTCCCGTCTTGCTTCACCTACATCTGCTAAGACCAATAGGCGTTTAAACAGTGGCAGCATCGTTCCCTCAACCCTCCCGACTCCTCTAACTTCACCTTCTGGGGAGGCCATCGACCCCTTCTCCTCATTCAACGGTGCGGTGGAGGCTCCCCCCTTGTCTGCTTCAGCCACCAGCACAGGTATTGCGTCCTATCTAACGACGATTTCCAACACCCCTGGTCTTCGTCAAACTCGTGTTTGGAAACGCTTTGTCAGGGTCCGCACTGACGACCTGGAGAGTGTGCGTGTCGAGCGAGCCATCAAGAGGGTCCGGTCCGATCTCGCAGCTCATGTGGGAGGCCTAGCGAAGGAGAAAGAGAATATTCACAAGAGCACTAAAAACGGTTCTAGTGTAGCCCCAAGCGAGGCTGGAAGCATCCTGGAGGAGAAGATCAACAGAGTTGAAGCTCACGCCCCCATCGAAGAGGCTGGACCGATCAAAGGAGAAGCTATCAAGGCGGAGGCAACCGATACTACCCCTTTCAGTCCGAGTGTCGCGCAAGAAACCCCCAAAGAGGTTATACCAGCGCAATCTGATGTACCCGAACCTGATGTTTCTCAAGTGGTTGAGCCAACCCCAGAGCTACCTGTCGACGATGTATCTACCCCAGTTACCACAGCACCGGACCAGATAGTCGCCGAAGTTCCTGCACGCATTCCCCGCTCACACTCGGTAGACTTTGATAAGTCCCGCACTCGTGCATTTGCGAGCTCTACTAGTCGGGATGGTGCATCTTCCCAGACAGGGGATGAGTCCTCCGCCTCAACAACGGGTGGCAGTGGTCATCGTTCTAAACGGAAGAAGCGTGCCCGCTCAACCATGCCTAAGGAGCCCAGGAAGTCGCAGCGCAAGGTTGTCATCGATGATTTCGAGATGATGCGTGTTCTTGGGAAGGGCTGTGCAGGGAAGGTTCTGCTCGTCAGGCAGAAAGCTACCTCGGAGCTATATGCGTTGAAGGCCATCACCAAGCGACATGTTCTGGCACACCAGGAGTTGCAGCATACACTGACAGAGCAGGCTGTATTAAAGCGCATGGCTGCTGCATCGAGAGACCCATTTGTTGTTAAGCTTTGGTGGAGTTTCCACGACAAGGAGAACCTGTTCTTGGTCATGGTGAGTGTCGTTATAATTAATCCGGATGATGTGCTAGGAGCTGATTTTGTATTTGTCGGTACCTAGGATTTCCATCCCGGAGGCGATCTAGCTACTCAACTGGCGCGCTGGGGTCGCCTCGGCCGTGATCGTGCACGATTCTATGCTGCTGAAATTGTCGAGGGTTGCGAGGGACTTCATGCCGCGGGCGTCATCTACCGCGACCTCAAACCTGAGAATATCCTGATTGGTGCCGATGGCCATATTGTTCTTACAGACTTCGGTTTGTCCAAAGAGTTCCCAAGGAAGGCCAGTCAAACCGCAGCCTCCACGCCATCCGGTTCGCAAAATGGAGAGTTTTATTCCTCTGTACCAGGAACCCCCCAACCAACCAGCCCGCCATGGATGAAGGTCGATGCGACCGGCGAGGTTAGCTTTGGGTGGCCAGGGCAAATCGCCGGACATGGCGATACGACGACGACCTTCTGTGGTACCGCGGAGTATTTGGCACCTGAAGTTATCCAGGGGTTGCCATATAGCTATGAAGTCGACTGGTGGAGCTTTGGGACGATGCTGTACGAGATGTTGACTGGTATCGTGAGTAATTGGCTACCTCTTTATCTTTGTTATGGTATTGTGATGGGTATTAATGGAGGCATATTGCTGCACATTAGACACCATTCTGGGCGAACAACCATTCAGACATGTATATTCGAGTGTTGCAGGATGAACTACAGTTCCCAGAGGATCGAGCGATCGATCAAGATACCAAGAGTCTGATTCGTGGGGTAAGTGCGAGTATCAGGAAATGTCTTTGACCGGTTACTGATTATAAGCATTTTCTTTATGTATATAGCTCCTTCAACGAAATCCGGCGCTTAGGATATGCGAACCCCGAATAAAGAAACACCCATATTTCTCCATGATGTACGACTTCTCTTCTTATCCCACATCTACTCTAAAATATCCTGTATAGCGATTGGACACATGTCTACTATAAGCGCTACATCCGTACGTCTTGACAACAAGTACTCTCAAGACAAGTGCTCATATTTACGTGCCTCATAGCTCCATATATCCCTCCCATCGACCCGTCTAATGCAAGTGACACGCAGAACTTCGATGACACTTTCCTTGACATGGAGCCCGTACTGGACGATATCAACGACGAACAAACCGATACTGACCAGGAACCTGGCGAAAACACGGATACTGAGCGCACGGACGGCGAGGAATCCAACACGACACCGTCTCAGTCGCGCAGCTCTTCCATCCGTCCACAACAACAATCTGTTGCAGATGATTCCGTAGATGTCTTTGACGGATACTCCTTCAAGGGCCGTCATTCTGTTCTGCTTGATGACGAAGACGATGCAAGTAGTGGGTCTCAAGGTGGTAGTGAGGACGAGGACGAGGAAGATATGCTTGCGGCTCTCGAACCTCTTGACATTACGCCTCCTGTTGATGGACCTGTGCCAACTGAAGTGGTCGCTGAGGTTGCGGAACCGAAGACACCTGAAGCCCGCCCTGCTGTTCTCCCTGAAGTTCTGCCCGAGGTCCCTGCGCCTCCGCCCAAAGAGGAAGTTGCGCCTGTTCCTGTCGAACCTTCGGAGCCTATAGCTAAACCAGTACCTGAGGAGCCCAAGCCACGGGCAAACAAAGAATTACCGACACCAGAACCATCCGAGGCTGCACCCCCCATGATTCCAGAAAAGGAGCCAAAGACAAAGATCGTACCTCCAGCGAAACCAATACCACGTCCCACCAAGACTGGTGCCCGTGCTCGCAGAGAGAAGTCTGGGGTTCCTGCGTTGGACAAATATCTCTCCGACGCTGTCGACGAGGACACCGAAATCAATGAGCGTGATGACGAGGACGACGATTGGGACTTTGTAGAAGCTGCCGATGGTGAGGATAGGAATGGCACGAAAGGTACAAGCTTGTTCGCGCGTGGCGTGGTCGACCGATATAGGCTTGCAGTATTCCGTAAAGCGTCTACACCATCACAGCGCTCAGCTCCGCGATCATTCTCTGGGATGTCCAAGAACTCAGATGTCACCGTATCAGAGTCCGCAGACTCTCCGAGTCCCTCCCAGCGACGCGGCCGCGCACCCCTCACATTCCGCAAACATCCCAGACAGTTCTTGCGCCCCAAGTCCCCGGGTGCCCCGCCGTCATCTTTCTCGTCCAAGTCCAGCGGGACTGTTAAATCCTTGAACTCCAACTCCCTTTCAGCTGCGTCCTCAAGTGGTGGACTGCTGACCCCATCACCATCTTTCTCTCATTCACTCAAGTCCAAGGAATCAGCGATGTCCGTTGGTGCTCAAAGTCTGTCATCCGACCAATCTGGAAATGGGGACTCTGGTACTGCAGAGGCTGCACAACCGATTAGAAGTCGCCCTCTCAATGAGGAACCCGAAAAGCAGAAGAACAAGAAGTTGAAGAGATATAAGGAAAATGCTGAGAAAGTGTTCTCCCTCTTCTCTTCGCCACGCCAGCCGTCATGATACCGTCGAACGGAACTACACTAGAGTCTGGGTGCTGCTTTTTCTTTCGTCGATGTTTTCAAGGGACCGTTTTGACCAAGGTGACTCAAGTTTTCTGTACATAAGTATGCATCTCCCAAGACCAAGACACACTATCGTATGCTCGCCATCGAACTATTTTATCGCCATTTAAATCACTGGCTACAGTCTCCATCCATACCATTCATCTATACAGCTTCACCATTTTCCGTTGGTTGCAGGCCCTCTGACGATGCCTGTCTGAGTATTGGTACCTTATCGCTACCCTACAATTACCCTCGACAGATCTCCTGTCCTTACTTATACCACAATGATTGTCATTGTCCATTTTCGAAAAACGAACACTATGGCGTTCCTTCTAATAATTCATTTGCTCCTTTTCATTCAATATTCAACGCGCTCATATTTGCATCGGGTGAAATCCAAAAATACATTAGCTTCCGCGGCCTGTATGTAGCTTATCAGAGCCTATCTGCCTCCTTCCGTTGCCAAGGCACCAGTGCTTCTGTTGTTTCTTTCAACCCCATCTGATAGAACATCTTTGAACCAAGAAAATTTTATCATATCATTATCTTGTTGAAAAGATTGAATAATGGAACAGGTGTGGAGGGACAGCATTTCCACAATTGCAAGAAATGTGCCTGAGCCCTATCTTTAGCCGTTGCGACTGCCATGTGGAGATATCATCGATTCACCTCGCGGTCTGACTGCGTGAGAGGTGTGACGAATACTTTGCAATGTCAACCCTTGTTCTTGATTCTGCTGTGTTAGGGCCTTTTCGTCCACAAAAATTACACCAGTAATCCAGACCATAAATTCGCTGATAACATGCCTCGAGAAAATAGCTTCACAGATTCCGAAGGTCGGTCATTGACACCGGACATGGATGACGACGCGCTGGGGCCAAACTCGCCCATCAACTCCTCCAACGCACCATTTACTGCTGATACGGCGGGAACTTGGGCCACCCCGACAATAAGGGAATCTCCAGTTGCGCGTCCACCTTCAAAATGTTCCATTCATTCTCGGATTAAATCACTCACCAGCCATCCCTCACTTAAATCACCGACCTCTCGAGTTAGAGCCGACACATGGCCTGCCTCTGGTTTGACGCCTCTGCAGAGGTTTCGTGCCGCTGTTCGCAAGATTATTGTGATGCAGAGGGGAACTTCTCATCTCGCTGGGATCAACCGTGTGGGTGCCGAACCAGGCGTGTATCCGCGTCGCGCGTCTGCGAATATCCTCTATGGTCACATTCACCAAGAATGCGTTATCGAAGTCGTCGACTACTCGTCTGTGCGGAGTAGCGTTGGGCGCATGACAAATGCGGAATTTATCGACCTTATGGGTAATCCCGAGGCAAGTGCAAAGGAACCTTGGGTGAAGGTGAGATGGATAAATATTGGAGGCGTGAGTTGGGATGTTATAAAAGCTGTATCTATCAAATATGGTGTGTCTTTCCATCGGTTTATGATCAAAGGGTGTTTGAATTAAAACCGTTATTTTCATCTTCTTCTTCAAGATCTGCACCCGCTTTCACTCGAGTCTGTTTTCAATGAACGGAGCCAGAACCGATCCAAGGCCGACTACTATTCTAGACATTTGTTCCTTCGCGTGCTTTGCCACGAGCTCAACGATGATGAAGATGATTCTGACACAGAGCACGTAGCGCGGGGGTCAACGCTCACCGGACTCCCCCGTTCCTACTCCCCTGCTTCAATGTTGGACACAGAACATCTTCCGGAAACTATGAAAGGCCTGCAGCGGGAAGACACTATGTATGATAGTAGGATGGTATCAGCATCGAGCACCATGAAGCGAAGACGCTTCTTTCCTATTCCTCTCCTTCCGAGCAGTAATCACGATTTGGATGGCATGGGCGTTATGGGTGCTAGGGCTGGGTCAAACTCTAGCTTGGCACGGTTAATGAGCACTGTATGTTTACCTCACTGGAAACTCATCTTGGGCAAGATAATCATAATTTTCAGGCTGCTGATTCACGGCAAAAGCGCGCCGAACAAGAAGTAACGCTAGAAGCTCTAAAAGAAGATGAGCGGGTCAAGGTCAAGGTTTCGCCCATGTTTATATTTTTGCTCAGAGATGGTAAGTTATGTATACTCTTAATTGACCATTGATCGATATCCCTACAGGAACTGTGATTTCAATCCATACCGACCCAAATCTTGAGTTTACCTCCCCAATTAGCAAGAGGCTTCAGCAAATTGATACCGGGCTAAGAACATCTGCGGATCCTTCTCTTCTCGTCCACGCGCTACTGGATATTAGTATGTCAACACCTTTTCGATTTTCACTCCTCTTACAACAACTTTAAATGTAGTCGTAGATAACGCACTTGAAGTCATTGACTCATACCATGCCAAGATCAGCCAATTTGAGCGTGCAATCCTCATGAAGCCAAATATGAAAACAGTCAGACATCGTACGTTCCTTACATTCACTAGTGACCAATCCAAGTTTTAAAATAAAAGGTACTACGAAGTTCACATTCTGTCTGGCGATCTCATCCTTCATAAACGTACATTGGAACCAATAAAGACGTTGATTTATGGCCTCCGGCGTTACGACGTGGACAGATGCGCTGCCCTTGTAGATATGTCTGACCCAGCAAACGCCAATGTCAAGATTGTTGGCTTCATGAGTCACAAGTCAAAGATATACCTAGTGCGTCACTACTTCGATATACATTCCTAAATGTTCTGAAATATCCAGGCGGACGTTTTCGATCATACAGAATATATATTAAGCAGTCTCGACATGTTTGCGGGAATTGCAGAGAATCTAATCGCCTATACGTTCAATGTTCGTTTTCGATTACATTCTCAACACCACTTTCGTGACCACGACTTATAGCTTGCGTCGTATGAGATGAATCAAGTCATGTAAGCCTCCCAGTGGAATTTCCCCTTTCCCTTTCTGGAATGTGACTGACTCTCCCGTCTGTATAGGCGTCGTCTCACGTTGGCGACGATCATATTCCTCCCCTTAACACTTTTAACTGGCTATTTTGTATGCGGTCCTCGATCAGTAACCCAAGGGATGTCTAACAAAAGAATTTCTGGCAGGGCATGAACTTCAAGACCATGTTTTCAGTGGATGAGCATTCAGACTTATTGTACGTTTCTAGACCACTAGTTACATTTCAAATGTCTGAGCACTATTCACTTAGCTTCTGGCAAATTGCTCTACCCCTCATGGTTATTATCGTTCCCATGTTCATGTGGTCTGATATCAAGAGTATGGTTCATTATATCCAAAAACGGATGAGGACTAGGGAAGCTCTAAAGGTTCGTCCTCGTGTCGCGATTTTAGGAATATAGGCTAACTCCTCGATAGACTTTCAAACAAGCGTGAATGCCCTCGCCTTTAATCTCATAACTCAATTCCTCTATGCATTCGCTATCGTTCATCACTGCTGTGCTATATATTTATTTCATTTACAAGGATAATCTACACATTAGTACCAAATCACGTCTCATGATCGTTACGTCTCGTCCAATGTATCTTCTTGGTATAGCCCTCTACTACTCCGCCGAAGCGCTGAAGTTCGAATGCTGAGCGCTCAATCTTTGCATTGAAGATTTTGTCGGAATTTCGGGCCGGAACTTCTTGACATTGCCCTCAATGTTGGCATCGCTACTCTATGTACTTTGCTTATCTCTTCGTGTCCTAGCTAATACACAAATCTTGAATTTTCGCGTTTCTACAGGAAAAAGTTTGCAGATCCCCTTCGCAGGGCAATGGTTGGTCTAAAACGCTTGGATATAATTTTTTTAATATTGACGCACTCCTTAGGCCGAGGTTAAATCAAACCCACAATGACCGTGAATGGGCTGTTGTTCCTGCGCCTTATGGAACACCTCTGAATGATGTCTGCAAAAATAAATCATCGGGTACAGATACGTGTGCGCACGAGCTCTGGGTGCTGCTTGATCTGGCGCAAGAATGGAGTACGCACTCTAGTTTTACTGCACGACTTTCTTGGCCGGCATCGGTGCGTTCTTGTATATTTTTACTCCGAAACTAATACTAAGCAAAGAGTCGTATGATAGTACCCAGCAGACTTCTCAATAAAGGTTTACGATTCAGAAACTCTTTCGGCCTACCTTGGTATCAACGCGCAAACGATGCAACCACCTAGTTTACAAAACCATCAACGACATCGATACGCACGCATTCGCGTTGTCGACACGGGTGTCCTGACTCCTGGATACCAGGCTGCTACCACACAACCAGCTGGTCCTGTCCCTGTTCCATTCGTCCTCGCCCTAGAGCCGCTCTACTTCGGTTTCCTTCCTCCATCCATCATCCCAGTCTTGGGCTACATCGTTGTTGCGATTATTGCTTGCTGTCTCGCATTACCCAAGATATATAAACATCTCGAAAGTATTGCTTTACAAGCCAAGCAAGAGCTCGCTACTGCTGGTGATAGAAAATGTGATTAAAAGTCCACGAAATGCCACAATTTGTCACTTTCTCGAGCTCATTCCCCTCAAGCTCGCCTTAATAACGACTTATAGGCTTATTCTTCTCGTTATCCACATCCCACCGTTATCGATGGGAAATGTCGATTCGGCGGAGATGGTCGCACCAACTCAGATTATCATATGCGTATTGGAAAGGAACAGTTTCGTCTATAGGGTTACTTGCTTGTCGCATGTCGGTCTCCGTTCTGATAATGCAGCCACGTTTACCGCCTTTTTAAAACTTCTACTTCGCGGAGTGGGTGGTGGATATAATATACTGATCATCAGTGCATTCAGATTGTTCGCCATGGTCAGATGTTCCTGTAAGCGAGTGTCAAGCTGTCAATCGCTAAGAAGCCTCCAAAAGTTTACTCCTCACCAAGTTCTAGAAAGAGGATTGCGCGGACCAGCCTACTAGATTGGTTTGCAGTATCCGATCTATAGGCTGGCAAGAATGGGTCTGAACTGATACGGAATCTATTCGGGTTACATCCTAGGCGTTGCAACGGACATGCTTCATGGTCCGCGGAGGTCGTCAATGAAGCACTCGGAGAACAGCTCGATCCTTCTTGAATCTCCAGACCGAGGTGGGGGTGTCTCAGTCAGCAAATTATCGCGTGCTTATGGATGCAGCAGCGATTCCAGGTATAAAAGCTCTAGGTCTCTGGGCAGTAGACTTCATCAACCACCGTAACATCTAAAGATTCCAATGTCGAACGTTATCACGTTGTACGATATCCCCTCTACACTCCCCACTCAGGCTTGGTCTCCTAACACTTGGAAGGGCCGGTAAGAATTCTAAAATGTTATAGGGATTGGAACATAATCTAATCTATTTAACCATAGTTACTCCCTTAACTTCAAGGGACTTCCCTACAAGACTGTCTGGGTCGAGTATCCCGACATCGAGGCCTTGTGCAAGAAGATCGGTGCACCCCCCACCGCTACTAAGCCGGATGGCTCGTCCTTTTACACCCTCCCTGTAATCTTCGACCCCACCACTAATACCGCGGTCTCCGATTCGATCCTCATTGCCGAGTACCTCGACAAGACCTACCCCGACACCCCAAAACTTCTCCCAGTCGGCACTCGCCCACTGCAACGCGCCTTCCTTGACGCGTACAACCCGATCAGCTCGCCTGTCTTCCAATTCGCCCTCCCCGCAACCCACAAAATTCTTCGTCCGGCAAGCCAGCCGTACTTCCGCCTCCACAGGGAGAAGCTTTTCGGAAAGACTTTTGAGGAACTGGTGCCGACCGGCGCAGCGCGCGATGTAGAGTGGGCCAAGGTCAAGGATGGGTTTAACGTAGTTGATGGATGGCTGCAGGCATCTAAGGAGGATGGCCCGTACGCTCTCGGACAGACCCCTGGCTTTGTCGACTTTTTCATCGGGGCTCGTCTCACCTGGTTTAGGTTGGTCTTTGGTGAAGACAGTGAAGAGTGGAAGGACATCACCAGTTGGAATGAAGGTAGATGGGCAGCTTTTGCTGAAGGTCTCAAGAAGTACGAGGCTGTTGATCTTTAGAAGTAAGGTGGTCTATTGAGGATCTCATTGTATACTATATGATATTGCTGTAGAAATCTGAACGATAGGATGGTTTATAGAGAGAAAGAAAGTCCGTGCAACATATCATAAATATAGTATCCAATCACCGAATCCAAAAACGCCTCCAAGAACGTTCGCTGCCGTGGACAACATTATCCTCTTCTCGAACGTTGTTCTGCCTAATCACTTTCAAGAAGACACTCTCCAGTGACGCCCTCTCAACAGTATATTCCGAAAAGTCCCCTTCCCTAGATAGCACAGTGAACAGCTGCGAGAGGGACATACCACCACTTTCGACAGGAACCTCGAAGCGTGTTGCAACGTCGTCGGCCATGCGAGATCCAGGAATCTTGGCCATGAGCACTTGGGCCTTCCTGACTTCATCGGGCGTACGGCAGGAAAAATGTACTTCGTAGCCTGGGTACCGAGCGGAGAGAGATTCCGTGGTACCGACAGCCAAAAGCTGCTTCGCTAGAATCCCGACTTTATTAGCTAGTGCAGAAGCTTCTTCCATGGAATCTAGAAATGCAATTGAGCACATTGTTCATCGCAACACAAGCGTATGGTCCTACGTGTGGTTATAACAACGGCCTTTCCGACAGCCACATTTCTGAGAGTTTGCCACATATCTCGTTTCATTTTAGCGTCGATTCCAGTAGAGAACTCGTCAATGAGCACGACTGCTGGATTTCCTGTTCAAAGCAAATGAGCGACTAGTTTTGCGATCGAGACCCAGCAATTTACCAATCAACGCAATGGCCAACGAGAGCTTCCTCTGGTTACCACCAGAAAGCTTACTGGCTAGACGATCGGCGTACATGATCAGTGAGGTACCCCGCAGGACAGATTCAACGTTCTCCCGAAGCTGAGAGCCTGATCCAAGTCCCTTTAGTCGGCCATAGACAAGCAGGTGTTCCCGGACAGTTAACTGTGAATCGATTGCGGTGAATTGAGGACACACTCCCAAAGAAAGACGGGCAGTCCTGGGATAATGAACTACGGATGTCCCAGCGATAACCACATCTCCCGTGTCGGGTATCACATCTCCACCTAGGCATGAACTGTATCAGAGATAGCGATCGTGAGTTTTGATGTCCATAACAACTTACGAATCATGTTGAACGTAGTGGTTTTACCCGCACCATTGGGGCCCAAGAGAGCGAAGACAGTGTCCTGTGATACTGCGAGACTAACACCATCAACAACTTTGTTTGTCTGGTAGGTTTTGGAGACGTCCAGGACGCGAAGTAAGTCGTTAGAGTTAGATGCCGACTTTGCCTCATCTAGTACATCCTGGGGTACGGGTCGACTTGATAGATCGTCCATAGTCGCAGTTTTAACAGTTCGTGCATGGCGTGGAAGAAGTGAGCCGGAGTCAAACCAAACAAGGATGGCGAGTAAAACGATCGAGTAGACGATGAGGTAGAGAATTGGTCCGCCGAATCTAGTGATCACTCCCAAGGATGCGGTGGTGACAGGTGTAGTGCCGTCGCATAAAAGAGAGAAGAGGTTGACAGAGACAAGAGCTGCCCGCAACTATGGGACAAGGTTAGTTCAACTTTCTTCGACTGAAAATGGACAAAAAATTATACTCACCACACTCGCTACGGGGGCTACTATAGATACGGTGAAGTGGATGATAGTGATAATTTTAGGTGCATCAGAGGTTTTGCCATACGTTAGAGTAAGAAGGTATCCGGAAAGGTATAGCTATCAGAAACCATTAATAGTCGGTTATGTGAGGTCGGACCACACTTACGACAAAGATGACAAACTGGTAGCCTGCTGAAGCAGCAAATGCGGCCAAAGGCGATGAAACCATCACGGACACACAATAGGAGAACAGTGCACCAGTAATCCCATACAGCACCATTATAAACCACTAGATGATTTAGAAGTTAGAGTCTAATGAGTAGATAGTGGATGGTAATACACACGAAAAATCCTAGCCCTTGGAACTGAGGTGCAGCTACTGCGAAAACGATGATGATTATCGTTGCCAACATAGTTGACACAATGGTGTCGAACATAAGATGTCCTAGCCACAGGCCGATCGGGTCTCCAAGACCGTTTGACATTTGCATGGCTTGTACGGATGAACGACGTTCCCTAGAGACATAGAGCGCAAAGAAGGCCGGGAACACCGCCTATGCAAATGAGAAATTATTACTTGAACAAAAAAATGAAAGGCAAGGATATACCATCACTGCACCAAAAAATCCTAGCCACCTCAATGAGACCAGTGTTCCAGCACCTATGGGCGGGAATGTAGCGTAGTCTGGGCGAATGATTATTGGTGTCGCTCCTGCATTATTCAAAACGTTAAGTGCATTATTGAAAAGGATGTTGTCTGCCAAATTGAGCATCGAAAGCCCTGTCAATCCAGGCGGAGAAGCCTCCCATGCGATCAACGACGCGCCGCTTGCGAGATCCACTGAAATGCCTCCAAGGGATAGGTTGCGATAGTTCTGTTGGATGGTGTCTACAAAGGTTGCATTATCTGTGACGTTGGTAGTGCGCAATAGAGTAGCGCTAGATCCAAGGAGGGAAACTATGCCAGGTGGGGACGTCAGCACCCGCGAAGAGGAGTCAAGTGAAAGTGGGATGATGGGAGAATTCGGAAGGAATATGGGTATGCTTGTTGAAGTGCCAAGTGTCCGTGTACATGATTGGGACTTCCCGGTGATGAGGACGAGGGGTATTGTCGAACCAGCCACTGCAATCAAGATGGTCAAAAGAGGTGTTAGCCAACTTCGACGAGCAATCAGACACCGTTTGTAGAATATTGTCAGGGCTTGTCGAAGGGGCGGCATCGCTCTACCATTATCTAGTTGCATGGCTGTCTCGGTCTTCGCTGAAGTGGTACTAGATTTCTCTGGGTCGCCTGACGAGCTATTCTTAGTCATGAGGTCGAGGAAGATATCCTCAATGCTTGTGCCAAGAATATCATAAGACACTATGCCATATGTATCTTTTTCGCTGTCCAGGAGCTGCAAGACCTCACCGACAACAGCTGTATCTCGAGCTTTAAGATGATAGCAGACCTGCTGTAGGTTTGTTATCGATACATGGGTTCCTGGTGCGATGGTGCATATTTGCTGCAATAGTTCGCTGTATGCACCAATAGTGTCTTTCTCCTCGATCGCTGGAGCCTTAAAGGAGACCTGAACAGAGTAACCTTCACCAAGATCGCGTTTCAGGGAGACAGGGGAGCCTTCTGCGACAAGTTTGCCAGGGGCGGCCAAAATCGCAATATGGTCGGCTAACAGATCTGCCTCGTCAAGGAACTGTTCCGAGGTTTGTTGTGTTCAGATATCGGCATTTTATGGAAAATTTTACTCACATGTGTGGTAAAGATGATTGTGCGATCGTTGCGGAAAGATGTTAGTGTTCTCCACAATGCGCGACGGCTCAGAGGATCAACACCAGAGGTACATTCGTCAACCAGAACAACTGCACCATCTGGTTAATATCCTGTCACAATAAGTCATATCAAGTTGAATGCCGCACTTTTAGAGCCCCCAATCAAACCAATCGCAAGCTGCAACTTCCTCTTCTGTCCACCGGACAGCGTCATCGCGTTTGAGTTGATCTTTGACTCAAGGTCACAATCTCTCAACAACTGTTCCACATCTTCATTGGTGTCAGAATGGCTCGACCATTTGACGGCTTTCCATACACGCAGTGTCTGTGCGCAAGAAAGATCGGGAAATAGCACATTTTTCTGAGGTACGATTCCCAGAGTGCCACGTGGAGGCCGCGTAACGCCCCCTTCGAAGACTATGGTGCCACTGGTCTTTGCTGCCAGATTACCGATGATGGAAAGTGAAGTAGACTTTCCAGCTCTGAATATATATCGAGGTTAGGGAACAAATATGACGATGAAAGTGTATCCACAAACCCGTTGGAACCAAGGAGAACAAATATACCGGTCTTCGGGACATCGAGAGAGAGATCGGATATTGCGGTGACTGAGTCTTTCCGGGAGAACCAAGAGGTCTTGAAAGTCTTGTTGAGATTCCGTACAGAGATGGCGACATCATCGGGTATTGTGAGGTTTTCGGGTTTGCGAGACTTCCAGAATATCCAAGAGCGACCGGAAGGATCAGGGACCTCATATAATCGACGTTCCAAAAGAACAGCCATGTAAGGCCAGAGGAAAATATCAACCTGAAACCTTGAGTTGGGCACAAAAATGGCAAAAAATTCAACAAGAACTTACAATGGCCGCGATAAGCATAATGAGCAAAGTTAGATTATGGTCTGGATCCTTTTTGAGCACATCGGTGGGCAGGTTGTTATTCTCGTATCCGGCGATTGCTCTAAGTGCAAAGACATAGAAACCCGGTGGGAAGATGATAGAGAAAATGAACGCTGTGCCATTACCCGCACTTTTCATGACCACTGCGATGATCACGAATAGAACGCTCAGGAATGTCGTAACAACGGCTGCGAGCTGGGGGCTTTTGCCGAATGGTGCGGCGACGAAGAAAGACCAGCTGGCAAGAACAAGGCCGATGAGGATATGTACAATGATTATCACACCCATGTTCGTAAGTGAGAATATCGTAGCGCGCCAGACGACGCCAATGATTATCCACGCGGGGAGGTAGCTCAATGAGATGCTGGCATGCCAGGATCTGGGTCACGAGTTGGGTTAGCGGACATGCGTTAAGGAAATTTAAGAAGACTGTCTACATTATCCTCGCGGAATCGAGTAGCCCCATAGCTTTCATGTGCGCGGTGACACCATTGGCTCTTTCTCCGGAAATAGCGCCAGGGAGTTGATATACAATTCCGACGAATGCGACAAATCTACATGCTTCGTTAATAACACCCATTTTGAATTATAAGGATTATGCGCACAATGCAATCACTAGTATATCAGTAATTCCGCGCACATAACCTAAAAAAAGGTCAAAGATGTCCAAGCTCATAATGTTAATGAAGGCATTACTCACTGAGTCGTATATTTTCCCTCTGCTCCTTGTTTGTCTCCTGCGAGAATGGCCACTCTAATGGTGTCGGTAACTGTACACCGGTCTTGAGCTCAATGATCGCCTGAACCCATCTTCGTCGTAAAGTTGTTCATCTGTACGTAGCAACAAGAAATACGCACCTGATCAACTGCCCATTGCAACGGTAATATCCTCTTCTCAAAGTCACTCGTGTGTTTCACGACATCGATGAACGACAAGCCCGAATCTGCGCGAATCGTATAATTGACTGGTCTGCCTGAGGAAGAGTTCGCGGGTATGTCGTTGAAGGCAATAGCCGCAAAACACTGGGATAGAAAATTGAAATTCTGAGGGCAAGCGAGGGGGATCTCTGCTGGACTGTCGACTTTCTTGACCGCGCCAAGCTGATAAGGCGTGAAAGAATTCGTGATACGGGCCATGATATCTGCCGGGGAGGGGACGCTTGTGCCATCCGTTCCGTCCGCCCATACAAGCGTAGATTTGCCGTTGAACTGATCTTTCAAAGAGAATACGGGTATAGGTTCTCCTATGCCATACTAATAGGATTGGTGAGTTCCAAAGGGTCGAAATCAAGAACCGTGTTACTCACGTTATTGAGTTTATTCAGAAATATCTGCGCGGCTGCTAGAAAGGCTGCGTATGCGACTGGAAGGAGAAAGCATCGCAAGACGCTTATCTAAGAATTGAAGTGGAGTCGAAAGTCAGAGGAGGGGCGAGGCCGCTGACCCGAATAATGTGACGTACAAACGAGTGTTGAGAGAGGACAATCCAATTTTTCCAGATCAGGGCCCGTAATTGAATCCAAAAGAGACTCGGCATCGTAGGAGAGCTCAGACAGCTAATCCCCTGCCTGCTCTCAAACCGAGGACCTTGAAGTAGGGGGTAACGTCGAGGCCTTGATTATCCATTTTATGTCGATTCTGTCATGCACTGCGCAATGTAGTTGGGTGTCGATCGTGGGATGATTTCCTGCATAAGCTAGAATTTCTGGCAGTGAGTTGTCCGAAAAGAGTATTTTCGTACCAAAAAGATTAGAAAACTAGCTATAAATAGGAGATTTTCCGTACACGGCGCTCTTGGCGATGACATCCCACGTGGACTCGACACGCTCTTGGATGATTGCTGTGTCGCGGGTGCTTGGCGTTCTGTTTACAACCAGAGTGTGAGCGGAAATGCGGATCCACGCGAAATTATCTCCAAGTACCCCCTAGCACCCCTCGCATAAGGATTGCATAAAATTCCCTCAACACTTCTATCCGAGGAATTGACTGCTGCGCAATTTTTGACGTTGCCTGGCGCGGCGATTGAACGGCGGACTCTTCGGGAGGCAATGACAATCAGAGGTACACAACGCGTCAACGCGTCCCGGGAGAACTTCCAACTATTGATCCTGTACTTATCGCGAACATCTATTTCTCCTACGATTAATCACGAGCTCGAAATGCATGCAGCGACGTCCACAAAGGTAAGTGAAATGTGATTGAGCAATGTGGCTTTCAAGGATCTGACGTGTTACTTGCAGGTTCAGGAGGCTCGTGTACAAGCCCTCCAGAGTGAGATCAAGAGCCTCCAAAGCCAACTTGGGTCCGCTTTTTACATCTATTAAGCGAAATTTCATTTTGAACATAAGCAGAGAGGAAGAAAACGCAGAGCAGATAGTCAAGAGTCACATCAAACTTCTTCACCGCTATAACGAGGCAAAGGATGCAACACAGGTAAGTGAATCGGCGAATAGCCCACATAGTGCATACAAGGCCCCCTCACCTCGATGGCAGGCTCTGATCGGCAGGGTACGTTTAAATAATCACCAGCATATCACCTCTCACTATGCAGCCCAGCTGGCCGCACTCAAAGAAACGACCGTGAGGCAAATCCACGAGGACCTCGGGCTCGATGCCCGCGACTGAGCCACATGTAGACTTGACCTTTCCCCATCACGAGGTCGTAAATATCCAACTTGTACCACATCCTGCCCAAATTCTCAATGCTCTCGGTGAATCATCGTTCTCTGTTGAGACTGGCGGCCAGAGCTTGACGGGAACCGAGATATCATCGGTTTTCCCTGTTCCAAGATTTCCGTGCTCGTTCCATCCCCATCCCCATACTTCTGGAGCGGCTGGCGCGGGAGACAAAGAAAGAAGTGCAAGAATGTGCTCTGTCCCACACGCGAGCGATATATTCCAACAGAACGCAGTATCCAGTTCTACTGTAGTGCCCGGATCTTGAATGGCAGAGGCGTGTAGTCGACCCAGCTGTCCATGCATCCCACTCCCCATGGCGTGAATCTGAGTTGTCCCCTGGGTTTTGCCAGTAATAACATATGTCCCATTCCATGTGCATCCGATGTGGGTGGCGTCTTCTAATTGCTCCAGCCTTTGAAGTTGTCCTTTGCGATTGGAACCAAGACCCAAGACTTTGCCAGATTTATTCAGGAGGACGGTGTGCTGGTTTCCGAGAGCAATGTATGTTATATCATCGTTGATAGTGACAAGAGTAGGGGACGGGAGGTATGGAACCGGCTTTCCATCTTTCCCAAACACAGCACCCAGTTGTCCATGCCGCGAAGCCCCCCAGCCCGCTATACATGACTTTATGCAATCGCCCAATGTTACGTCGAAGTGAACCAAAACGTGATGCTGTCCTGCCTCGATAGACCGAAAAGCGAGCGCTGCATCCCCAAGCAAAAATCCATCCACAATAAGATGGGCAAAGCTAACAATATTGAGAGAAGCTCTTTCTATCTTCTCCTTGCCTTTCCCCTTTGCCCTTCCATTCCCCCCTCCTACTCCCAGGTCGCCAAAGTCGTCCTTCCCCATAGATACCAACACGTCGGAATTTATTTCGTGCGAGAATACGATATACGTAGTCTCCCATGAGGCAGATATCATTCTGGGCTTGTATCCTGAAAGGCCGAGCTGAGAAATTGGGAGTCCGAGAGGGCGGAAAACGGTGGTCGAAGATCCAGCCTCGAGAAGTTGTCGATGTACGGGACCCAACTGTCCTGAGGAACCGTCTCCGCTACCCCAAAGTTCTAGCTCAAAATTCCCAGCAATTGAGCGGGTTTCTAGAAGCAGAACAGTATGGTTTGCACCGCTCGCGATGTCGAGGATCCGTGTCGTGTTGGGAGGCATGATGTTTGGAGGATGTCCGTGAAAGGAACATGGTGTAAACCAGTGGGAGTCGTCCAAAGATCCGTTAGAGAGCTGTCCCTGTGCATTGGATCCTGAAGAAAACAAGGTGAACATTAGACAGGACTGTGTGAGTTGAACGAAGCTGCCCAAGCTTGTGCTGGTGTGTTCACACGATAAGATTAGATGGCATGAGTACTCGGCAGCGAGACCGGCCCAAAGTTTGTTACGGTTCTCCGCGAATAGTAGTATGATCTTTCTTGACTCATGACCTTGGAATGGCTCCGACACAACCTGGGGACAAGATGATTATAAGTTGACCAAGTGGAAAAATTCCCGGACTGTACACATTTCTAACAATAACAATACCAACCTGGACTCATGGAGCCAAACGCCGTTCTTCACGCAACTCGAGGCGTGCTCGGTCTAGTTGGCTCTCTGATTGATATCATCGCGCAAAATGCATTGGAATCGGTGGAAACCTTCATCGGAACTCCTTTACCATCATTGGCACCATACCACATCACTCTCTTCAGCAAAGCCGAGCTGAAAAACATCCCCGCAGACAGGCTGAAAAACATCCAAGCTGATACGCGTTATATACACTCTGCAGGCGTTGGTGGAAGCAAAAACTCTGGTGTCTTCTTTGTTGTGATCATCTGGGCTGCTGGTCAGCAGATTCGAAAACAACTCGGATTCCCTCCCAAACACTTCCATATCACACTTTCATCTCGGGATGATCATGACATAGACAAAGGCATTGACTCACTTTTCGATGGCCAACTTCCTTTCAAGCGCACTCCAGAATTCCTTGACCACCTTACGTTTACGCTTTATGTCTTTGGACAATATCAACGCGCACAAGACTTCTGCAAGGACCTTATTCTTGCGTGGCCGAATTCTCACAAAGGTTTTCTCCGGATGGCAGATGCTGCACTAGCGTCTGAATTACACAAGCTTTCAATGCTCTCGTACGCTTGTGCTTATGAGCGCTCTCAGGATGACAAGGTTCAACTTTATTGCATCAAAAGGATGGTCGATTGCTCCAAAAATACCGAGTGGAGCTCTACAATGTTGGAGGAAGAAATCCCACAGATACCCCAGGAAATAGCACGTTTCCTATTTTTCCCTTGGTCTCCTACGCTCCGATCAGCTCTCAGCGAAGGCAATATTACCCCTTCCCTGCAGCTAGAGCCCAGAGAATCTCTCTATATCCCCACTTCTATTCCCAACGAACCATTCTTCAAGCTCCCTCGCTTTTTCCGCTGGCTCATACCCTACCACATTGCCATCATGTCGACACCACGTCGCGAAGAGGACATTACGGCCCTCGCCTCTCCACAACTCGGCATCCGACATGTGCTTACGCTCACGGAAGAGACGCCACTCCCGCCATCATGGTTCCAGGGCAAGCGTATAACGAATACATACCTGCCCATCCCCAACTTCCACCCACCTTCGATCGAGCAGATGGACCTCGTAATAAGGCTATTCGATGATGAGAAGAAACTTCCTCTGCTCATCCACTGTGGAGGGGGTAAGGGTCGTGCGGGCACCATGGCTGCATGCTATTTGGCTGCTTTCGGATTCAAGAAGCCTCGCCTGGAGCAGACGCAGCCAGAGCTCTCGGCACAAGAAGCCATACAGCTGCTCCGCCATATCCGACCGGGCAGTATAGAAACATCCCAGCAAGAGGCTTTCGTGTCCAAGTGGTGCAGCACCATCTGGAAACGCCAGTCGGTGTATCCGGAGCTGCCTTCTGAGCCCCCACCGTGCCCGTTTGTGGTGGAGGGCTTGCTGGGTAACGAGAACGACCTCTTCGTTCTCGTCGGACTACCTGGCTCAGGGAAGTCGTGGTTCTCAAAGTCGCTGCTGGCACGAAATCCATCTGGGTGGACTTTGATTTCCCAGGATGATTCTGGCAGCCGGGCGTCCTGCGAAGCACAAATAAGCCGGCCCCAAAAGAATCGTGTTATCCTCGACAGGTGTAACACTGCCGCGAAAGACAGGAAAGGCTGGCTCGATCTAGCGGCGAATTGGTGCAATGCGCCGGTATGCGTGTTTTTCGACTACAATCGGGATCTTTGCACGAGTCGCGCTCAGATGCGCGCGGGGCATCCTACGCTCCCTCCAGGCAGCCGCGTGCGGAATGCCATAGATCAAATGGACAAGATATTCGTACGCCCGACGTTAGAGGAGGGGTTTAAAGCTATCGTCACGATTGGATCCTTTGAAGCTGCACATGAACTTATCCGCCACTTATCTCCCCCGATCCAAATTTACAAATTCCCGCGTACCCCCCATCTTATCAACCTTGGCGCAGCGTCATTAGACGATATCCTGACGGACGTGGCCATCGTACCTTCCCAAGGAAAGGTCATTATCACGGAGAAAATTGACGGGGCCAACATGGGCTTTTCGCTGTCGCATGATCGTTCCCGGGTCGTGGTCCAAAACCGATCCCACTACGTCGACTCGTCGACGCATGAGCAATTCAAAAAGCTCGGCGCTTGGGTTGAGCGACACCACGAAGATTTATTCATGGTGCTTGATCGTGACCCATTCTTTCCGGAGCGCTTCATTCTCTTTGGCGAGTGGGTGTTTGCAACCCACTCTATCCCGTACACGCATCTTCCTGATCGGTTTATTGCGTTCGACCTCTTCGATCGCAGTATGAATAGGTGGGCGGACAGGGAAAGACTTGCTCAGATACTTTCTGGAACCACAATCTCACTGGTCCCTTTGATGTACGAGGGGGTGATGCCAACCCATGCAGAACTTACAGCAATGGTTGAATTGCCATCGAAATTCTGGGATGGAAAAGTTGAAGGTATTTATGTGAAGGTGGAGAGAAATGGCTGCGTCGTTGCGAGAGGGAAGGTCGTGCGCGGCGATTTCATTGCTGGAAATGAGCACTGGAGTAGAGCAAACCTTAGGGTGAATGGCCTGGAAACGAGCACCAATTAGGTTGCGCGCAAATGAAGTACTATTCTGAAAATGCAGTCGAGAAATTCTTCATTTATAGAATCAGAACGTAGCCTGGGGTCGAGTTGCAGTAAGGAACGGTCCGCACAAAAAGAGGGCAACCTTTGGAACGCCAACCGTGTTGGCTTTTGACTCCAGCGATCGCGAGTCGAAAGGTCTAGGAGACATTGAATACCTATAATTTTCTCCCGAGGGGCTATATATTGCAAGTAGATGCTTCAAAAAATGAGTTTCTTTTCCCTTTTCCTTTTCATGCACTTGAGAGCAGAATTAATCGATCGTGTCCAAAATCGAGCGAAGACAGCTGCATATTTGCCAGTGTCTCAGCCGACGACCTAGACGACACTCAGTACTCAGGTGCGGAAATGGTTTCTATTTTCTAGATATCTTTTGACGACAAAGGCCTTGTAGTGAGGCTCAAGTCAAGTTGTGATACTCACTCGGATGTCATTACCATTAAAATGTCAACGATCGATTACAATATTTACTTGCGCCAGTCCGCGCCCGTACCCGTTTGCACGTCGCCTAGATCGGCATACGCATACCTGCCATACCCCGCCGACGCCCGCACAGCAAACGACGGCGGGCCCGGCGTGAGCGCGTACGGCTCCTCCACTTGTGAAGGGGGTGGCAGGAGGTACGAGGGCCTTTGCGGGGCGCGGTACCGGTCCTGATGCGGACGCTGGTGCATCTGCGGCCCCTGCGCCTGTGCTTCCTCGTCATCCTGGCCGAGCACGACGTACCCCCCACCTTTGTCGCGCCGTGTGCATCCCCACCCCCATATCCAGCCACATCCCCAGCCGCCCGCCTCCATACTATCGTGTTCCTCCGTGTATTTGTGCTCAGCCAATGCAACTCGAATACACCCGACGTGACGTGCATCGCGCGTTTGTGAAGCCCATGCACGGGTGAGGAGGACGAGTGCAAGCGCGGGAAGCACGCTGAAGAGGAGGAGCGCGAGGAAGCGCGAGGGGAGGGCGTATGACCATGCGGAGAGACATTCTGTATGGGAGCATTGTGAGTGAGTTTAGTGTACAGTGCGGGAGGAGCGGCATACGTTGTTGCGCAAGATGCGTGCTCGGGACCTGCCCAGGGCGGAGTTTACCATGCTGTATGATTTTATATGTCAGAGTCATGGAAACTGAAGTTGAAGTGCAGATTCGGGGGATAGGAAGGAGGGCATGCGAAGAAGTAGCAAAAAAAACGCACGAAAAGTGTCTTGGGTACCCACAGCCCGCTTGCCGCTAGCGTAGCGCACTGCATTATCATTTCCTCCTGTGTACATACAAAGTCGAGCGGGCGTATAATGGAGAGAGGAAGACATGAGGTGAAGAAAGAGATGAAGGTCAGCAAGAGATAAGCGGCGAACAGGGAAGGGAGCGCACAGCAAGCCCGAAGTAAAGAGCGGTCTTGAGGAGCCCTGTGAGGAGTATGAGGAGGGCGGCTGCGGCCGCAAGGCGCGTATGCGCGCGCACGAGGGATGGGGATGACTAGTGTAGGAAGGATAAAGAAATTGGTTAGCTTGGTTGGGTAAACAATGGGGGAAACGCGCACGAAGAGCGCACAAGCGCCTGCACCGGCTAGGAGTAGCGATGTAGCAAGGTGTAGCGCGGCGCGGGCAAGTGTGAGATGGGAGAGGTGTATTGTGGGGGGCGCATGCGTGTGCGGGAGGACAGCTGGTAAGTTGAGGGAGTCGATTTCGACCCGGGAAATCGAGGAAGAGCAGGCTCACGTGTGAAGTGGGCATCGTGGAAGGCGATTAGCTGGGCAGTGGGCAATGAGGGTTCGGCGGACGGAAGGAGGGAGAGCGGAACGTACACCTTCGATAAAGAACCAGAGAGCGCTGATTCCTGTGACTGCATGGATTGTTAGCTTTCGTATCTCGGGAAAGTGGGCACGCGCACGCACCGGCAATGACGAGATTGCGCCAGTCCGCCTGATACAGCTGCTTCGCAAATGCCACGAGACCAGTCGAGGCATGAGTGTGTTTAGGTTGCAGCGGCCGGGGGCGCAGCCCTGGTGATCACGTTAGATGATAGCTCGAGAGCCAGTGAATACCCGCACCTGGGCGGAGGTTATCATCTAAGCACCAGGATGTCAGTTGCCGCAGAGGGTGGGAGGGGATTGGAACGCACGCTGGAGCTGGAGAGGCGGTGGGCGTGTCACTGACAGCATTTTTCGAGTGGTGGTACCGGACAAGAATCCATCACCGCACGTGGCGCATACATATCTCCAGCCGTGGCGGTGCCGCATTGTATACACCGTCAAGCGACTCTCAAACTTGCATATGCATGAGCCCTTCACAAACTCTATTTCTATTTCTCTAACTCGCCCTTGGATGTTACTAAGCCTATTGGTGTTTAGTTTGCAATTGGATTTCACACCAGCAGGACAGCTCTGAGCCTCGTTTTTCCACTCTGCACGCCTATTCACGCCTCCTAGAAAATACACGCTACCAATGTCAAACGACGTCACAACGCTATCCACATAGTCACTTCTTCCGCGAGTTTTAGTTGACCTCCTCCACAGATTCCTAGTGGTATATCCAACTTGTGCCTGTCGACTCTCTCTCTAGGCGGAAACTGTTTAACAGCGGGAAAACATGTGCATAGAGTATGCGCTACATATCTTCATTGATATTTTTACATACCAGATATTGCAGCTCTCAAACATTCACCGGCGCCAGAAGTGATGTTGAAGGGTACGAGAATGAAACATACCCACTGCTTTATTAAACCTGAGACCTGACATCAATGTCACCCTATTCAATTCGTACTGCTTGGTTTCCTCGTCCTCTTATGCCCAAGATGGAATTTCTGCAAAGGTTGTCAAAATCATTGCGAGGGTTTCTATCCCCTTCCGAGTCTCCGCCATCAATAATCACAAAATCGTTGCCCATGGATCGCCAGTACCCCGTAAAAAAGTGGATGGATGAGCTTCTTTGGTACTATAATGACCTTGGTCCATGTGGAAGGGTGTTTGAAAGAAGATCCACTCAAAACCAATTACTTGTGTGTCCAACGTAACATTGTCGCTTCTCACGTTTGCATATTCACTTCATGTCAATCGACACGCGTAACTGATGAGATTCATCAGGATACTCGAGAAAGTATCAATGCGAAGGTGTGGATTCAATATACCTTGTCGATCTTAAGTGTGAAGCCCATAATTGATGTACGATGCCTTACCTCGACAGATTGCGGCTTTCGATGCTGCCCCTATGTTTAGGGTGCCTTGTGAAATTTGTTGCTTTACTGATATATTTGGAAAGGCCAAAGTTGTGTCCTCAGCCTCTCTGCTGGCCAATGAAAGTGCTCCTGACGGCCCTTGTTCTGACACTGTACTCCTCCTGGAGGACTGGCCAAAGAGTCGTCAGCGGGATGTCGCTCTACACCAACCCCCACGCAAACTTAGACTCTTCGATTTTGCCCTTTGCATCTGCGTAGTGCACAGGGAGTACCCGAAGTCCGACTAGCTCTCCCAGTCGGGATACAGTAGCACGATCTGCGACCCCTTGAACGCAGTGTATGTGCCACGAACAAAAGATATGCGTACACCTCCAGATGTAGAAACAGACAGCCAGCTTGGAGATGAGCTCGAAAAACTTCGTGCCATTTTTTTTTGAAACTCAGAGATCATGCTGACATAGTGGTATGTCTTCCTGAATAGCATTGTTTCATGATAACTAGTCTACGACTGATATTTTATTTCAGTTGTTCCGGGGGGAAGAACAATGAGACGGTATACAGACTGCAGGTGGATAGAAACCGAGGAAATAAAAGCCAAGGCACATAGACGGGATCAGGAGACGGAGGCAGTTTTCCTGCAACGAGCTCAAGTTGAAGCAGAAGAAAAAAAGGCTGCACTGGAAGAGAAGAGAGGAAGTATGAGGGAGATGAAGGTGCGTAGGCAAAAGGGAGGGACAACGACTCGGGCGCTAGAAGACATGCTCGTCCGGCTGGACACCAAGATCGTCGAAATAGAAGAAGCCATCCTCAAGCTCAAGCCGAAGATCGCCCAAATCAAGGGGACGATTGCGCGGCTCAAACAAGAAATCGCTTGGATGCAAATAGCGAAACATATAATCGCCCAAATAGATACCTCAGAGGTGCGAAGAGCAGAGGCAAATCAACGAAACAATCAGGAGCCCCCAGCTACATAAAAAGATGTAATCATTTTCACATTAGTAGCTCAAGGGCGAGTGCTTCTAAGCTGAACTAGAACTTGAAGGTTGGTACCAGTGTGTCGAAAGCGCATTCCGGTTCGAGTTGGTAGTATCTTGTTGCTTCCTGTATAGTGCAATTACCAACAACAACAAAAAAGGAAATCTAGCTTGAACGTCAGAATCAGATACCCTAAGCCCGCGCAGGTTCAATGAGACCCCACAACTGCCTTTGGGAGCCTAGCACGGCGGCATCAAACCCGAAATGTTGACGTTTGATAATAGTGAAAAAGATCCAATCGTACTTCAGCCTTAGTAGAGGAGTTGCACAAAGGTTGTGCTAGACTTGGGCACTACGGACACATGAGTTCACAACCCCGTAGAGTTCTATCAGAGAGACAAAGCAACTTTGGAAGATGAGCGCTCATCGACATCCTTTATGACAATATCTTCACATACCAGACATTGCAGCTCAAATTCGTCTTACATATACCATGCAATCCCGCCCGGCCGGTCCGTGACGTTGTCTGATAGATGCTTCAAACTTGGTATCTTCTAATCTTGTCGCCGAGACGGGGGACTGGCGAGCGCCGAGAGTTACGCGACGCACTCACATGGAAAAGGGTGAGATATTCACTGCCAGGGTTTGTTTGACCCAGACAGACCCAGACTGTAATGCGTAACGCTTGGCCAAAAAAGTTGCCCATGGGAGTGACGGAGTGTGGGCCCGAGTTGACACCCAAAATGCAAAGAGATGCTAAGTAGTATACATACTTGGTAAGAAACTAGCGCAAATCTGCACTTGACCCTTTTCGAGTCCGTACGCCCACCCTGAATCCCAGCGATATCATTTTTCAAGGTTCTATGTAGTTGTAGCGCTTAGCGGTTATCACCGCCGCGCCTCGACCACCGCGACGAAGTGTTACAATGCACTCCGCAGAAAGCTTTACTGGTACCTAATCTATTATCCCCTTCTCGTTTTTGGGTTCCTTACTCACGTCGCGGTTGCCTTGTACCAGGCAAACCATGTCAATTGAGTTCGCTCGCCTGGATATACTATTAATCAACATATTCAAGCATACTTGAAAAAATCACACGATTCTTGGGCGCTGGTCATTAAAACGAAGGCCAGGAATGTCTCAAGGGAATTTCTGAAGCCTACCAAGCACTATCCATCCAGCGCATAACTGGCTGTGCAAATGACCCCGCTCGAACTCCAAGCCGGCGTTGCCTCCTTCGCATTCATCCTATTGCTCTACCTCAAACGTCGCAACGCATCAAATTTACCTCTGCCCCCTGGCCCCAGGAAATTGCCCCTCATAGGCAATCTTCTCGACATACCCAAGCGCGCTCCATGGAGAGCCTTTCATAAATGGTCCCAAGAACTCGGTAAGAAGACCTCAGTATAAAAGGGCAGCAAAAATTAACTTGTATCCCCCAAGGCTCCGAGATCATTCATCTCGATGTCGCGGGAGTTTCAATAATAGTCCTTGATAATGAAGAGGTAATATCTGAATTGCTAGACAAGCGGTCTTCCATCTACTCGAGCAGGTGAGCGCATATTGATCTGATCTCGACCTTCTCTGAACTGGGACTGTCAGACCGAAAATGACAATGGTCACGGATCCCAAACTGATGGGTTGGGACTTTAGCCTTTTCGCGTTGCCTTATGGTAAGTTCTACAGTGTCATACTTGAGTGTTTTGACAGCTAATTTTCTTGATATGAAGGTGACGCCTGGTGCGTTAAACTTGTTCATCACATAGACAAATCTCATTCATGATATCGATCTCTCGTAGGCGACAACAACGTCGAATTACACACCAAGAATTCAATCAACACGCAGCGATACAATTCCACCCACACCAAATCAAGGCCACACATACGCTCCTTCGCCACATACTTAACGAGCCCGATAACCTTTTAGGTCATCTGCGCCAGTAAGTCAAAACCCTCATTCTATATCCTGGCCGAACTTGACGTTTTTGACGTCAGACTAGCTGGCGAAACTATTATGTCGATTGCATATGGGATCCAGGTTAAGGACAAAAGCGATCCCTACGTCACGACGGCGGAACATGCCCTCGAATCTCTGGTCACTGCCTCCGCCCCAGGCGCTTTCTTAGTTGACATATTTCCCATCCTCAAACATGTCCCAGACTGGATGCCGTTCGCAGGCTTCAAGCGCCAAGCGAAAGAATGGCGAAAGCTAGCTTCCACTATGCTGAACATGCCATATGATACAACGATGCGCAACATCGTAAGCATATTCCACACAAAGAATTAAATCCAACATGACATAAGCTCCTTGTAACAGAGAAACGGCGAGTTCACGCCCTCGTTCGTGTCGGCCTGCTTGGAAAAGATCAACGAATCTAGCGATGTGGAATGCGAGCGACATGTCATCAAGAACACTGCAGGCTCACTGTATACTGGTAGGTTTCACTCTCAATCATTAATTTTCGCACCCTTAACAAGCAATTCTAAGCTGCCTCTGATACTGTTTGTCTTTTTGGTATCAATGTTCAACGAAATACGACTGATGAGCAAATATAGACTGTTTCGGTGATCGCATTCTGTGTCCGTGGGCTGTTATCCAACCCCGAGGCGTTGAGAAAGGCTCGACAGGAAATCGACAGTGTCGTCAGCAGTGGCCACTTCCCTACATTCGACGACAAAGATCAGCTACCGTATATAACCGCGATTACCAAAGAAGCCTTTAGATGGAGAGATGTGACACCAATAGGTGAGGGCATCCCCAGCACTTTACACAAGGTTCCAGTCGAATATTCTCCCCAGGTGTTCCCCGCTTCATTGAAGTTGAAGATGTTTACAAGGGATATAGAATTCCTGCTGGTAGTATTGTCATACCCAACTTCTGGCACGTTCGGTCATTCTTGAGAGGTGGTCATTTGAACTGATACTATCACAGGGCAATTCTTCACGACGAAAATATATATCCTGATCCATTTAAATTCAACCCAGATAGATTTATGAAGAACGGGAAACTCAACCCAGATGTCAAGAATCCGGAGTCCGCCGCGTTTGGATCTGGACGACGGTAAAATTCGTTCCCTCTCACCGTGCTCCAATTCAAATATAAATCTCCCCAGAATTTGTCCAGGACGCTACATGGGATTCTCAAGCGTCTGGTTGGCAGTTGCATGCCTCATCGCAACCTTTGACATTAGCAAAGCCGTGGACGAAAACGGAGATATTATCGAACCGACAAATGACTATATTTCTGGAGGGATTCGGTGCGCTGGATTTATCCTGAGTATCTGTTATCGGCATTGAAATATGATTTTCCCTGTTCAGCACGGCGGTTCCATACAAATGTTCAATCAAGCCAAGGTCCACGGAGGCTGAAGCCATGATTCGGGCAACTATCGATGTGGAGTATTTCTAAATCCCGAACTAACTATCCTAATATTATAAGCTTAGGCAGGTATAATAGATATTCTTTTGTTCATCGTTGGAGCCATGTAAGTATAATCGACTGTTCCTGCACCAAACGACGAAAGTGCAAAAGTACAGCCCAATGACTTTGTACCGGAAGTTAGGCATCTGCGACCTTGGTTGGATTTTTTTTAAAAAAAAAAAAAAAGAACGACATAGGTAATTCCAGAGTCCAAAAATCGCGTCTGTGCTCGTCTCCTTGTACCTTGCAAGTCGAGGAAACTAGATCTTTTGAAGTGAGCATCGATTAGATTCTGCGCAACAGATTAGATTCGCAATCGATCATCAAAAACTCTACAAATTCATATCTATCAATTTGGTACTTTTCTGTTCAACTACGCCGATCTGAGATGTCTTCCTACTCCCTTTTCTGCATAGGAAACCCCCTCCTTGATATCCAGGTCACTAATGGAGAGGCCCTCCTTGAAAAATACAGCCTGAACGCCAACGACGCGATCCTTGCTGAGGCAAAACACGCCCCGATGTGAGCCTCGCGAGTCATGGTATATTCCTCCTCTGAAATTTCAAAAGATACGATGAGATTACTAAGGGGCATAAAGTAACCTATGTTGCTGGAGGTGCCTCCCAGAATGCTGCGCGAGGAGCAGCGGTCAGTCTCGGATTCTCCACTGACGGCGTTGTCGCACTCACACGTGCTTCTTCCAGTATGTCTTGCCCCCCAAATCAGTGGTCTTCACTGGATGTGTTGGTGATGATGAACTCGCCGAGCAGCTCAAGGCGGCTAACAGGCGTGAAGGCCTCGATGAGGTTTACCAGGTCAAAGCGGGTGAAAAGACCGGCGCCTGCGCTGTGGTCATTACTGGTCACCACCGGTAAGATGGAATTTGATTCGTTCGTTCGTACATATTCTTATTCGAGTTACAGGTCGCTTGTCACTGATCTACGGGCTGCTGAGAAGTTCGAACAGTCGCATCTGTCTTCGCCTGCGGTTGCTCCCCTCATCGAAGCTGCCCAATTCTTCTATGTCGAGGGTTACTTCCTGACGCACGGTGTCAACTCCACTCTCGAGCTCAGCCAAAAAGCTGCTGCTGCCGGCAAGGTGCGGTCCATACCCCTTTCTGTCCAATTCCTAATCTATAAAAATCACAATACTCAGACATTCGCGATCAACCTTTCTGCACCCTTCATCCCTCAATTCTTCAAGGCTCAGCTCCAACAGGTACTGCCGTTCTGTGACGTAATTATTGGTAATGAAGCAGAGGCCGAAGCGTACGCCAGCGCTAATGGACTCTCGGACCCCAAGGATCTGCCCGCGATTGCCAAATCTATCGCCGCCCTCCCTAAAACCAACGCGTCACGCCCCCGCGTCGTCGTGTTCACTCAGGGCGCACAGTCCACCATCCTAGTGACCTCAGCCGATCCCGAAAACCACAAAGTTTTCGCTGTTAACCCACTCAAGGACGACGAGATCGTAGACACTAACGGTGCTGGCGACGCGTTCGCTGGTGGCTTCCTCGGTGCCCTTGTTGCTGGCAAGTCTCTTGATGAGTGTGTTGAGACTGGCCACATTCTGGGTGCGATGTGCGTCGGACAGGTGCGTACTCTGGTTCTGCCCGAGACTTCCACTGATCTTGACACACGTTGATCAGGTTGGACCTCAGTACAAGTGGCCAAAGGTCAAGGTCCTCTGAGGGGCTTCAGTTTATATTCCTTCCATACCTAGCATACCATCGTCACTTTCAACAGTGGCCCGCATTTTTCAATGTCTTAGCTTTCCACAGCTTGTATTATCGTAACATCTAGCTAGCAAACACCCCCAGTTCTCTTGGCCGCACTCCAAACATGAACATGGCGACAAAGGTGATGTGGTTTGCGCGCCACAGGCACGGAAGTCTTAAAATACAAGATTTAGTATATGAATGCGTACAGGTAACGGACTGTTCAAGATGTTGCGTCCTGTGAATTCCGACGTAATACATTCCCCCATAGAGTACCAGCGAAAAGAGAAGGATAACAAGCGGTGTTAACCGCAGTGGAGATGAAAGATGTCACGAAGGAGGGGGAGAAGCAAGAGACTCCTGAGAAGGAAATGAGATCAGTATTTAGAGTACCAAGTCCACTAATTCTCTCACCTGCGTCAAAAGCTCAGCTAGAAAAGGCTGTTAGCACCAACGAGTAGGAAGTTGGTACAAAGACTTACCAGGGTTTAGCATCGGTTCTCCGTCTTCTGTGAGCATATGCTCCATGGGCTCGGGTCTTGCTAGGGCCAGACCATAACCGGGTATCGTGTGGGGTCCTTCATGAACGAGATCATTGCTGGGTGTGCCGTTGTCTTCCCTTGGGCTATCTTCAGTCGGCTCTTCAGTTTCTGAGCCACTTGGTGTTGATCGTTCATGCTCAGCCTTGGCGCGCTCCGCCTCTGCTTCAAGCATTGCGTTCATCGCCGCTTGTGTGATTTGCAATACTTGCTCTTCTGTGAGTGTTGTTGAGTTGGACGGATTCAGAACAGGGTTGATGATTGGCAGAGAGGAATTGGGGGGAGAGCAGCCATCATTGGTAGATTTTACGTCGGTGGCTGGATTTTGAGGAGCAGATCTGGTTGTCGGAGATATTGTTTGTGTGACTGCGGGTCCATTCAACGTCTGGCTTGGTATCGTATTTGTTGGAGGTGGTGGTTGTCCGGGTGGTCCATTGGGTCGATAATGAGGATTGAAGTATAACTGTTGGTAGCCCATCTGTTGAGGTGGACCGTCGGGCCAGGGGTGAGGGTAGCCCCAATGGGTCGCCAAGTTGAGTCGTGTAGCTGAAGTTGGAAGTGCAATTTGCGCATACTGAGGATCCATAATAGGTGGCCGGGCTGGATAGGCTGGAAGGAGTCGTCGCATGAAGCAAAAATGTAAGAATCAGCGGTGACTAACCAGGAGAGATAGTACTTGTGTGCTGCCGGTAGTATTTGGATGGTCCCGAGGCGGCATTTTGGCCATGCTCTTGAGTTACGGGCGGCACAGACGATTTCTCCTTGCCTTTGGATGACGGTGTCGTACTTCTGCTCTTAGATTGAGAACCAGATGAGTCATCGTCTTCCGCATCGTCTTTCAAATCCTGTCCAGGAGGGTCGATCAATACGCCATTATGCCTATGCAGGTATCAGTATGACCTCGGAGTATATATTGTAGATTGCTTACCGGGACTTCTGATGTCTCCGCAGGGCATCTAGCTGAGAAATGGCTTCATATAGGTTAGGATAACGATCAACGTGGACTCGCTCACTCGCGTGAATGTTGCATCACACATAGGACAGAGACTATGATCCCGGACATCAGATCTCAGTGGTATTACCAAAGGATACAGTGAGCGAGACGTACAAGCTGGGTATGGAATGTAATTTGGTGGTCCTCTGATGTCGCTTCAAATCAGCCTCTCGAGCAAACTGCTTATTGCAGCCATTAATTTTGCATGGCCAAACTCCCGTAGTCACGGCTGTCTTCCTCTTGGATTCGGTTCTCTTCCTCTTCGTTGTTTCCTTCCTGTCTTCGGACTAGGAGTATAGCCGCAATCAAGTAGAAATGATACTCAGGCAATTGCATACCCCAACAGAGGCACTGTCGACTCACAGGCTCGTTTGTTGTTGACCGCACCATGTTGTGGTTCCGGATGGAATTAAATTGGGATACAAATACTAGTAATAGAGAGAAGTTGCGGATCGAGATGGTTGTTACTTATGTATGGCGGGTAGCCCGTATGTCGGACCAGTTGGTGGCGTGGTTGGCGGACACTATTGAGTTTACATCACAACGACAAATATCAGTGTGCTCGACAGATCGGACCGTTCACCCGAAGCCTACTTGCACAGAATGAATGAGACGTGATTATTGTCCTCTACAACTCCTACGAAGTACAATCATCGCTATGTAGGGATTCATACTCAGCTAGCCATAGCAGTATGACAACAAAGGACTCGAGCAGGGCTTGCAGAGTTCGCTCTCCGTTCATAGCAACTGAGTCATGTCTGAAAATGGGGGTCCAGCGCTCTACTTGCGTTTCTTGACTGGAGTGTCCTCCTTTTTGCTTTCGCCGGCGGGGGCCACAGGGGCAGCGGCAGTCTTTTTCTCAGGTGTCTTCTTAGACTGTCATTGTTTTCAATTAAGTGAAAGGTCTGGAAAAACTTGAATTATAACTGACCTTGGTGACAACGGCAGGTTGGGAACCACCAACGAGACCCAAGACGGCACCAATCATACCGAGAACAGTGAACAGAGCAGCAGCAAGAGCAGCGCCAGTTTCAGGCTGAGTCTTGAAGGCCGCGATAGGATCTTCCTTGGCGGCATCAACAAAAGCAAGAGCCTTGCTACGGATAAAGTTAATTGGGTCTTCCTTGAACGATGGCGTAGCGGAATCCTCTTCATCTTCAACGTCAGGTGTCGCGGCCTTCTCAGCGGCGGTTTCGAGCGGTTTTTTGATATCAAAAGTCTCGGCGGCCAACTTCTTTGCGTCGTCGACAGAGTGTCCGATGTAGATGTTGCTAAAGAGGATGTCCTCGGTCATGGTCCAGAGTTCAATACCGACACCGCCCTGTAAGCGAAGGTCAGGGAATTATGATGAGCAATTATGAGAGGGCAGACGTACGATCTTAGACAGAGACTTGACCGGGGTAAGATCCTCAAACCAGTCTGGGTTAGGAACCTTGCGGGGAGCCCATTCACCCTTGTAGGCAGGATTGTCGATTTGAGGAGCATACCATTTACCCTTGTACTCCGGGTTGGCCTTGTGGGGACTGGGATCCACGTAAGTAAGGGTCAATCGATGATTCCTTGCGAACTACGTACCGCTTCCATTCGCCACACCCAGGAGCATCAGCGCACTTGGGGTTTGTGACAGTGGGGGCTACCCAATCACCATCCTCTTCATCATCCCACTCCTCGGGCTTCGTCGCGTCAGGGTCTGGAATAACTAGAGGCTCATTGTCGAGCCATCCTTCTGGCTTGACGGCTTCCTCGTCCAGGATTTCGTATGGTGCATCCTCATCCCAGTCTTCAGGCTAAATTGATGTTGTCAGCGAGTCCATGAGCCTTCAAGGCAATGTTTATACCTTCTTAGCCTCCGGGTCAGCAATTTTTTGCTCGTCAACCCAGTCAGCAGGTTTCTTGTCGGTAACGTCATCAATTTCCCTGGGAGGGTTCACAGCGGGCTCGAAGTCCTCAAGGAGGCTACCCGTCTTGGAGCTCTCACCATTGAAGAGAACATTGTAAGTATTATTAGGACTATGACGAAACGGTCAGAAAGGAGAATTAGTAAAGGACGGTAAACACGCACTGAACAATGAGAGTATAAAGGTTGGTAAGTTTTTCGATCGAGGGACGAGGAGGAAGTCTAAGGTGTTTCTCTTCTGCCTCACCAGTCTTGGGACTCTTGTGACGGAAGATGAAGTGCACCTGGGTTGGTAGGTCAGTATCCGCATATTTGAATCGAAAACTAATCGAAAACTAGAGCCCACCTTGGTGCCAGGGCATGTAAGGTCAGGACCAAACATAATAACCCAAGGGGTGGTGTCAGAGAACTCCTTGCCACTGGTCTGGAAACCATCCTCGAGAAGTTTCATATAACCACCGCCACAGTTGCCACCCTTCTGATACTTCACTTCATATTGTACAACGAGAGGCTTGTCGGCAAAGGAGATAGGCTTGGCGAACGGGGCCGAGATAGCATGGTGGGCAGCCTTGCTCTTGGCGACAAGACCCTTCTCGCCGTCAACGACAGATACCAGCGGGTCCTCAACCTCCCACTTGCCGACATAGCTGAAGGTCTCACCACCGACAGGAGTCTTCTTGGTAGCCTCGGAGGGTGTCCAACGTTCTGTCCAGTCCTCAGTGAACTGCTCAATAAAGGGAGCCTTGATAGAGGTGGGCTTTGTGTGAACAGTCAATGCATTGAATAAAGTAGTGTCAACTGGTCAATACGAACAGTGAATGATGGTTTAGGTGCTTCGGCGTCAGTGTTAGCCAAAGCGCCAGTAGCAGCAAAAACTATGACAGAGAGCGCTACGCTTCGCATGATGGTACGAAGGGCCGAGTATGAATGTAGTGAACAAGGGAGAGTGAGTGAACTATGAAATTACGAAGTTCTTGCACGCATCTAAATACCGCTAAGGCATACGTGGCATAATTCAACTCCCACACATCACGTGGACGCGATCATTTCAATTCAAGACTACATAGGAACGTTACATACAGGCTACAAATACTTTTAATCATCCAAGTAGGTCAGCGTGCCCTGAGGCAGATAGGGCCAACTAAAGGCGTGTCAGCTTCTAATGACCTAATGCGAAGAATCTAACACGAAGAAATAGCACTTACTACAAACTCGTCATCCAAGTATTTAGACACCGCAATCTGGTCACCAAGGCCTTTCCTCCGACGTGTCTTCAGTACCAGGTCCCGCGCAAGCGCCTGTCCAGAAGCAGGTTCCAAAGGCCGAAGTTTGATGCTTGTATCCGTGGGATCACCTGCCCAGAACCGTCAGTACCGCCCACTGATCCGGAAAATAAGCTCAGTCCCACCTGGGACTATTGACCAATGATCGAACACCTGTAGACAGAATGCCTGTCCCTGTGTTGCAGTTCTCAGGTCCGTCTCGAAACCGTTCGCGTCAATCACGGGAATCAGCGCCTTCACCGTGTACAATGGTGAGCCAGCTTTGGGGATATCCTGCGTTACATGTCCACGACGCCTAGCCAGAACGGTGTATACAGCGGAGATGCAGTCCGCAGGGGCTTGGACTTCGACGTAGTAGATTGGTTCCATTAATCTCGGCGTTGCCTGTGATGATGGAATATATTAATTTATCAAATGCTTTCGGTTGGATAGAGCGGCTGTGGTCTCACCATCAAAAACGACGAGTAACAAACCCGGCGTGCGGTGGGAACGATCTGGCCTCCTCCGCGGAAGATTGGCTCTTGTGCGAGAGTCGCATCGAGTACACGGAATTTCACGTTGCGCATGGCTATTCGACGCTTTTAGACTTGTTCAATCCAGTGCAAAGGAATGGACTCACGCTCATCACATAAAGGACCTTCTCGAGCACCCCATTGGAATCCTTGCTTGATGTGTTCTTTCACAGTCCCCAGTAACTTCTTGTCAATCTACATCATGGCTACAGTTCAGCTGCAGGAGGGAAAGCATAAAAAGCCAACGTACTTGCGAAGGGAGTGTGTCGTCAAGAAGAATATTTGGTCCATTCTCGTCAGGCCCGAATGCCCATATTGACCTAGAGGCGAGAAGATCCCACTGGTATTTCTCTTCGAAGAATTTTCCACGTTCCTTTGCGGGGAGGCGCATGTGAACGCGCCCTCGCTCAATGTCTTCCGCAATGCCCCGCTCTAATGGTTCTGCAATCATAGTGATTTTGTTCCTAAAGATACTAGTCAGTCATTCAACTTGCACCAGCAAAGGATAATCACTTCTTGTTGGGGGTATCGGCGTAGCATTTGAGCGCACTTGTCTCTAATACCGTCTCACAGAACTTGGTTACCGGGTCCGACACTTTAATCTCAATCTCCGAGAACAGTTTGCGCAGATCATGCATCACGCAGTCGAGGTATAGCTCTCCAGTTCCAATAATAACGTGTTCGCCGCTTTCTTCGACCTTGGTGGACAGTAGCGGATATGACTTGTTCACACTGCGTAGCCCGGACAACATCTTCGGGAGTTCAGAAGGTGCAATAGGCTCAATTGCAATCTTGAGGACAGATTGTGTCATGTGCTTGATTGGCCGGAAAATATGTAGGTCTTCTTCAATGTCCAAAGCTGCCAGTGTCGCGGTTTTCGATATCGATGCGTCGACACCACCAATGAGTACAAGGTTACCGGCAGGAACTTCGTCAGCAGGGATGAAATAGCTGCGTTAGAGTCAGTATCTGGGCTGTAAACAACTGCATAAAAGATAGAACACACCGAGATTGGTGGATCCAAACATCCTCCACAGTGACCTTGAGCATATCTTCCTCATCCTCAGGAGAGTAACCTTCTCCTAGAACCTTAATCTCCATACCCTTCCTTAACGTACCACTCAAGATGCGACCAAACGCCCTGAATGATTGTGCATCGGTGGTATGATAGAGCTTTCCCACTTGGATCATCAATGAGCCCTCGGGGTCGCACGCCTTCATTGATGCCACTAGATCTGAGGTCTGAGGGCCAGTGTACGTGGCTTCGATCTTGACAGCTGCCCCTGCAATCGGTGAAGGAATGTGGTCCACGATTACGTCGACGAGTCCCGTCGACGGACCGAAGAATTGGTCTAAGATGGCCTTGAGAAGTGGCCGCACGTCCATTTTGTACATAACTGGCTTAAGAGAGATCCCCAAGCCCTTAAGTGTCTCCTTGAGAGTATCGGTCTCCTCGCTGAGAACGTTGCTATATAGTTTGTACAACGGTTCCATAATAAAGTGCACGAAGCTGCGATTGTGTTCGGGATCACTGGGCTTGCGCGTGAATTTCCGCGTTTCCGCGTTGAAGTAGATATCACCCCAAAGACGGTCGGCAAAGGAATGGACGTCCAGAGAGCCTTAGAATCAAGGATATTAGCTACGGAGAAGGAAGTGGGCGCGGGGACGTACCATACGTATCCGCATACATTTTGGCAAATGAATGGAGCGTGAAGCACCAGTTCATGTCTGTGCTTGCGAAAGCGACATTTCCATTCTCGGGACTGAGTCTTAATGAGGGGTCGGGGTCAATGGCACTGAGCAGCACAACCATGAGAGATATGAAAAATCGCGGTGAGGGAAATGTGCTACGAACCTGATGAAGGTATTGATTTCTTCGATGGTGTGTTTGATTTTATAGTATGCATCTGCGGGTTTGATACGCAATTCCAGGATAAGTCGGTCAAGTTTGTTCACAACAAGGGTGATTTTGACCCCTTCTTGCAAGGCATGCCGGATAACAGATTCAGTACCCACCATTAACTGTGCAAAGGTTAGCTGAGAGATGGGAAACATAAAATGTGGCGCAACTGACCCCCTCAACAACATCAACAACAACAAGAACACCGTCTACGAGTCGGATGGCAGACGCCACTTCATCAACAAAATTAACATGACCTGGAGTATCAATCAAGTGTACTAGATGCGATTTGCCGGCGGTAGTAGAGAGGATTAAGGATATAGGTGAAGATTTGATGGAAATTTCGCGCTCTCGAGAGAGGACGTGAGTGTCAGTATAACGAGTCTAAGAAAAATATTTTGTGAGCGTTGAAAAAATAATAATCAGGTAGTGCGCACTGGTTTATCTGCGTCCCAGATGAGTTTATGTGTCTCAAATACCAGCATGTCCAGAAGTGCAGTTTTTCCGTGATGCAGGTGGCCCACGACAGCGACATTACGAATCATGTCGGGAAATGAGGTCATATTCAATAAGAATCTAACTTTCCGTCAGCCAAGTTCCTCCACAGTTTCGCGACGCACCCTTTGTCGAATCGGGTCTCTGGCATATCCTTTTCCTCTACTGTCCACTTCCTCACTTTAATGGGAGCGATAATGGGCTCCGAGAGAGGTTGTGCGTCCTCCTCCTGCACCATCGTTTCCACTTCGGGGCCATAGACGTCAGACGCAGACGGGTAGTACTGCTTATCTTCATGAAGAATAACTGCGTTATGGGTGGGCACTGCTCAAAGAAATTTGCTCAACGTGAGAAATGTAAAAGCAAAGCAGGCAACCACACCGTCGACTTCCATCAGCGCATTTTCTTCTGGTTCCTGCATAGGTTCATCATCGAAGCCTTCTAGATGTGTAGCTTGTGGTTGCTGTACGAACTGATTCTGTTGGGTATCTTCTTCGTCGTCTGAATCGAGGTCAGCGCCAATGTAGTTTCCGAACTCATCATAGTCCTCGAATGAAGCCATGGCGGCAAGAGACTGGAGAGCGAATTCAGAGATTGAGGAGACAAAAAGGCAAGCAATTCACGATCTTCTCGTGTTATGAAAGCCGATAATATGAACAGAGGACACGCAAGGGGCTACGAGCGCGGCAGTCCCAGGTGTGAAGGAGTGGACTGTGAAGGTTTGGGGAGGACGCGAATATTTTGCAACTCCGGTCACATTTCGTTACACTGCTACAACAACTTCAAGTTTACTGTTCCACTGCATTGCATCGCGAGATTTCAACATCTCTCTCCCTCTACACTGGTGAATACCGGGCCTCTCTAAAATGTCTCTCTCGGACGACACGCTGAGAAAGGTGTTAGCCATTCAATAACCCTCTCAGTAACCATCCTCTCAACACTTGCGGTCGTGTTCAGATTCTTGTTCAAATTCAGCAAACCGCTGTCCAATCGCAGAGAGCCCTTCAAATATCCCAGCAGCAAACTGCCGCTAAAGATAGGGAGCGTCGGATTCTCCAGCTTACGATCGATGAGATCGGACAAATCGAAGGAGATGTCAACTTGTACAAAGGAGTAGGAAAGATGTATGTTGCAATCTCTATTTCAATGATCGTTAATCTTGACACCAACAGGTTCATGATGGTACCACGGAAAACCATGGAGGATGAGCTAAAATCGCAAGAGAAGGAGCTTGCGGATGACATCACGAGCCTGAACAAAAAAGTGCGCCTTTACCATGATGTTCTCTCCATATAATGTATGACCTGCTCGAAATAGTCGAAATATCTGGAGAAACAATTCAACGATGCTCAAGCTCAGCTTCGTGACATCGTAAGTCTGGTTTTAACCCAAATATCGGGAGAATTGTCTAAAAATCACGCGTCGCCAGTTTCACCATTCACCAAAACAATGACCCTTTTGTAATGCTATATCCATATTTATTTCACGTAAATAACCTTTCTCGTGAATTGCCTTACACAAAAACAGGCAAGGATGTCCTCATGTCGTCCAAGAGCAAATCTGAGATGGTGTCCAAGTGATCGCCGTGAACCTCACATAATAATCACACTCACCCCTTCCTCCTACTTAAACGCGACCATCCCCACATTCGCTCCACGCTCGTCCTACTGCACACGCTGCAGTTTCCCACTCACACATGGCATCCTCATATCCTTGTAACAAGAAGGCTGAGCAATTCAAGGCCGAAGGCAACAATTTCCACAAGTCAGGGCAGTACCAGGCAGCCTATGATAAGTACTCAGAAGCTATCAAGGAGGACCCGAAAAATGCGATATTATGGGCCAACCGTGCTGCCAGTGCCATAGCAACGAAAAAGTAGGCCCATTCTTTGTTGTCGGGCTGTCTCCTTTCCTCAAGCTGAACCGATCGACGAACTTGAGGTATATGGATGCGATATCTGATGCAGAGAAGGTTGGGATTTCACGAACGCACCTTCGTACAAGCTGATAAATTTGGTCTTGCAGGCCACAAAGCTCGACCCAAAATACGCGAAGGCTTGGGGACGTCAGGGTACCTCGTATCAGGTCACTACCAGCTTATGTACTATCTCCAGACACTTTTCAAACTTTCTAGCTAGGCAATCGGTACATGGTCCAAGAGCATTGACGCATTTAACAAAGCTCTTCAATGCATAACATCAACCGGAGAACTCTCGAAGCAAGATCAGGTTCTCAAGAGTCAATTCGAGGAGGGCATGAAGAAAAGTAAAGAGGCTCTCAGTAGGCCGGCTTCCACCGATGCTGTCGTGGTTCCTGCTGGCTCAGTTGCTCAAAACAATTTACCATGGACAAGGGCTCTTGTTCTAGAACAAACATACGCAGCACAGAAAAAGTTTAACTCTAGTGTATGTATTCACAAGTCGCTACTACCTGATCTATTCACGGTTCGCTTTTAGGTCTTCATGATAGCCTCCGCTTTTAGGGTACACCTACACCCATTCCCATTCTCTTCGTCAGTCTGATTCGAAAGATAATCCAGGAATATCAAAGCGGCGTTGACGACATGAAGAAACTAGAGAACAGGATCATTAATGGGCAGCGTGCCATGTACGGGAACACAGGGGTAATGATCTACCAAGCCTTCATACACTAAACTCTTCATAACCATTACGCTTTACCCATGTTTACTTCCAGGTGATAGAAGCGCTTTCGAATGCTATCCTCCGCGATAGACGTGCCTTTCACATCAAAGATGCTGATTTCTTCGATAAGTACAATCAGCAAAGTACATATCAAAACTTGAAGATTCTTTCTCAGCTGATTGTAATATAGTGGTCTTTGAGGCGACCCGTACTGAGGCGTGGACTAAGGGCGGCCTCGAACTGGTTCAGCAAGAGGCCCCGAAGAGACTGAGGAAATTGGGGTGGGGAGCAGTTCGCCCAGCGTTATCGGTTACAATCAGGTAACTCCAGGACTATGTCACAATTCCGGCTATTTCTTAATATCATCCTCAGAGGATGGTTCATGCGTGGCTTCCTCCAGGCGTCGTTAGGTCTGCCAGGTTCATCTTCAGAGTTCATACGCCACGCTCTGGATGTTTTGCAGTGGGGGTCTCGACTGTGGAAGGACGTCCCCCGGGAAGAGCGAGGTACAATCTTTGATCCGACTTTTATTCGTGGAGTAAAGAGGCTGCACATGAACATTCTTATGGAGGTAGGGACCAATCCCCGAACCAAACTCTCCACTCCGATTACCTGACCTGCGTAGTCATTCAGCAAAGATTCGAAAAATTGCGATTATACCCTAGAGGACATTGCGAAAATAGCACGAGAAATAGCAAGTGAGGATGTAGCCCCACCTACGGGTGAAATAGATCCTGGGTTCCTCTCTTCGTTCTACATCTATCCGAAGGCTGATGCCCTGGTGTAGGTCTTTGCATACACATGATTTTTGAAATTAAGCTGACTGGCGACATATTTCGCGTAGAATTTTGGGGTGGTATTACATGCAAAAGGCGCAAATGAGCAAGGACCCCACAGAGAGCATTGAGCTGTCTGCCTTATCAGCTGTGCACTACACTCAAGGCGCTATCCTGTTCCACACGGACGACGAGTATCACGTCTCTTTCCTCAAGTACGCCATCGACGCGCATTGGTATGCAGGGACACCCCTCAAGGTGACACTTCCACTTTGCAAAAAAGTTCGTGACGCGGCTCCGGCGATGCGCCAGATATGGGAGTACTCTTCGAGCGCTACACAGCGCGATCAATGGATCGAAACGATTTTGGGCTTCGAAGATAACTTCCGTGGTCTTTTAGCACAAGGCAAGATAACACTAGAGGAATCGGGTAACCCCGACCCTATTGTGTGTAGAGCCATATGTTGGCCATGAATGTTCGCGTTATCTGACACATCTTCTCAGCTTCATAAGGCAGCAAAGCGCTAATCGAACATCGAAGGACACCCTATTCGACCAGTTACAATATCTTCGTATAATCTCTATCGGGGAATGTATTCTGATTTATACAATGGCATCAATTTAATCGGGAAGATAGTGCGGTGACTGGTCAGTGTCACTTGTCACTTGAACACGACTTTCAGAGAATACACTTGTTTTTCACTTACAGAATATCACGATGGCATCTCCTGCTACATCCATAAAATCATCCACAAGTAAAGCGGAACTGCTCAAGGCTGAAGGCAACGCCTTCCATCTTAACCGGCAATACGAAGCAGCCTACAGTAGATACTCACAGGCGATCAAACAAGATTCCAAGAATCCCATATTATGGGCAAACCGTGCTGCAAGTGCTTTAGCCATGAAAAAGTTTGTCCCTGATCATGTTTGATTCTTATGAGGGACTATATATCAACCACAATAGATATATGGACGCGGCAAATGATGCTGAAAAGGTGACAATGACGCTACTCTGTGTCCCAGATGATTTAAACTATCGGAAGGCAACCAAGCTCGACCCCAAGTATGCGAAAGCGTGGGGCCGCCAAGCCGAGGCATACCAGGTTTCCTCTTCGACGTTGTTCAACATCTTAACCAGTTTAACCTCGATGATATGCGCAGGAACTCAGTCTGTGGCCTCGTAGTGTCACAGCCTGGAAGATGGCCCTGAGCTGCTTGCCCACCAGCGAGCTTACAGGTCAAAAAAAGCTCCTCAAATCTCAGTTTGAGAAAGGTTTGGAAAAAGCGGAAAAGGGAGATAGTAAACTCCACCAGCCTGAAGTTCTTCCAGCTGGATCGAAAGAACTGACCGAGGTTCCATGGAAAAGAGCACTGGACATTGAACAAGAGTTGTTATCAACAAATAACAGAGATTCAAGTGTGAGCTTCATAGTTTTCTAGGATCAACACAACTATATTTTCCAATTCGCTACAGGCACTTGTGATATTAAATGCACATAGGGTATTGCATGATTTGCAGTGTAGACTTCTTTTAGGGTCTCTGATACACGCTGCAGGACTTTGTTATTGGGCTTGAAGGAATGAAAGAACTCACGTACGAAACATTAGGTAATATGCGACGAGCGAAAGGGCGATTAGGTGTAAGTAGCTGATGCATATCCCATCTCTGAATAGCGCTCTGATTACTGCTTACAAGGTCATCGCATCTCTTACTAACGGGCTTCTTCGAGATCGACGCCTCTTTCAGGTGATGCAAAGTGATTTTCTTGACAGTTGTGGAGAGCAAAGTATGCGATCACTACCTGCCATTACTGTCCGTTTCCCATCCCTCCCCTAGTGACCCTCGAGATCAACGATGCGAAAGGGTGGGGTGATGAAGGCCCTAAAGTTATTCAACAGGAAGCCATGCAAAGATTGAAAACGAACGGATGGACTGCAGTTCGTCGCGCTTTATCGATTACTGTAAGGTATAGTAGATCCAGTTGTTGAGCATGACGTCCTGAATACAAGCAAATGCTGCGCCACAGGTGTTGGATTTTGCATGGGCTCATTCAATCCTCGTTCAAGTTAGACTCTGGTCCAGACTTTCTCCGTCACACACTCGAAATACTTGAGTGGGGTGCTCGTGTCTGGAAGGACGTCCCTCGTGAAGATCGTGGCACTATTTTTGACGAAACATTCATTCACGGAGTTAGGCGTCTCTACCTGAATATACTCATGGAAGTATGTACAATCTCCGCCAAACAGTCACGTCTATAACATGCATTATCTTCATCTTTAGGCATATAAACCAAACAGCCCAAAGTATGCCTTGCAAGATATACCGACTGTGGCACGAGAGTTATTAGAGGAAGAATTAAAACCGCTGCCTCCAATGACTGTTGATACCGGCTTCTATGGTTCATTCTGGCGTTATCCAAAGGGTGATGCGTTAGCGTGAGTAGATAACTAGCTCATCTTGAATCATCTCAACATGTAAGCTATAGTTGCCTAGGATGGTACTACATGAAGCTGGCTTGGAAGGCGCCGGAAGACTCAGAGGAGCGTATTGAACATCTGGTGGAGTCTGGCGATTTTTATATCAAGGCAGCAGAACAATTTTTCAAGGATGACGAATATCATGTCAATTTCCTTCGGGTTGGGCTAGAGGCATACTGGCATTCTGGCGCCCCACTATGGAAGACACTTCCATTATGCAAACGGATACGAGAGGCCATTCCCGGGATGAAAAGGATATGGGAATACTCTGCGACAGCCAAGCAGCGTGACGGATGGCTGAACCTAGTTCTTGAGTTCGAAAAAAATATACTGAAAGCACTGGCAGAGGGAGGAGTGGATTTGGACACACTTGCTCGTCCACAGGGTTTGGTGAGCTCTGCTATTTTCCCCTAACGAACACAATATTCACATGTAAACAGAAACCACCGACTACCGCAATTTAGTCACAGATATATTAATTACATAATCTATAGCTATTAGTAGTCCCGTTCAAAGTTAAACCACGACTTTCGCGGTCGGCTCGTCACCTGACGCTCAATTTGAGAGTCCGCCTGCAAGAGGTAGCGCCGATGCCGATCTTCGACACTAACCCACGCTCAACCCCCCCCCCCCCCCCCCCCCCCCCCCCCCC
>JABCKI010000027.1:0-66423 GCA_018282025.1 Sphagnurus paluster | reverse complement strand
CAAAGCTCGGATAGCATTCCCTTACTCTCCTGCTCATTGGTAGTGTTCTGTAACACTTGGGGCACACTACCAAGAACCAGAGTGTTTCATGGCAGTGCAATAGGGTCCCTGGAGTGGTGCTGAGGGTGTTGCCGAGCTACCTAGCCCAAATTTCGCTAGATCAAGCTACCAACCTGACCAGTAAACTACAAGCCTCAACCCTTTTTCCTGATGAACCCTCCCTCCGGATGAAGTACCTGGACTGCTTCGTCGCCGTTTTCAAATCATTAATCTATGGTGCCCGATATCTCACCCGGCAATTGACTGGCCTTTAGCACTCTGTGACTACCGCTCTGTCACACCGGAGGACACTTTTCCTGTGACCAAAATCTATCCCAAGTTCAAGGGAGAAACCCTTGGTGTGCAGTACAATCCCTCTCAGGAATGGAAGTTCTTCCACGGTGTAACCCCGGATGAAGCCATACTTATCAAATGGTAGGTGGTTTCAAATTTGGATTCATCTTCGCCTCTTATCTTTTCCAAACTAGTTTTGATTCGATTGAGGATGGAAGCGTAGCCGTCTTTACTCCTCACACTGCGTTTGAGGATCCGAATACTCCAACTGGGACACCTCCTCGACAGTCAATTGAGCTGAGAGCTCTGGTCTTCTATGACTAGCATGGTTTATAACTTTAATAACATGAAGTCAGTTCCGCGAGACTTCCATGGTTTGTAAATAAAAAGCACGGTGTGACTGTCATATACCCACTTGATGCATGTTATACAAGATCAATAATATCCAAATCCTGTTGTAATGTCGAATCACAACTTCCGTGACATTTATGCAGAAACGAGTCAATGAGAGTTGGTATTACCGCAAACGTGGCCTTTGCCAATTTTCAAATTTTCATTATAATAAACCAACCTTGCCCTCAGAAACACTCAAATTTAGTTATGTCGCTCAACAAGATCGCACCGAATGGACTGGGGCTCTACCCTAGCCTCAAAAAAATTTGGAGGGTTCTGAAAGAGACCTATGGTGAAAGGTAAACCCAGAGAAGTGCTAACTAAAAGTGTGAGTCGCACGGTATATGTTTACCCCACAATATTAGCGCCTTCTGTCTGCCTGGTCAGGGATCAGGGAAGGACAGCCCACCGCTTCGGGTTACACGATCGCCCCTCCAAAAAAAACCACACAAACAAAACAATGAAAAAACAGTGAAAGAAGAATACCACGAGGATTCCAAGCCGCGCAAATAGGTTTTATGGTCCACAGTGTCGACCGCTCTACCGCTGGGTTAGGACGGTGAAAACGGCCCACTGCAGTACCGCGCTGTCCGTCCCGCATCACCCAGTCCTCAGAGCCCCGTCAGGTCCTTTGGAGCGGAATTTGCAAGAAGACAAAAACTTGGGGGAACTTGAAGAAAGGCTACAATACCATCCCATAGTGTCACTCACTGATCACGCCCTTAGGACGGTCAAAGCGTAGCGCGGGGTAGTCGGGCAAGAGCTCCGGGAAATAGGAAGCGATAATATAAAAATATGACAGCCTATGGAGTGGGACTCACCGATGACCAAGGGCCAAGAAGAGAGAAAGAGAAGAGAGGGAAGGAGGGGAGCTAATGGAGGAGGGAAGGAGAGAGAAGGTAAGGACCACCAAGATATATTCGACGGCTTTTACAGACAGCTCTAATTTAGGTTACAACCAGGCCACATGTCTGCATTAAGCAGGTGGAGTAACAGAGCAAATTTAAGTCTTGCCCCGCAGACTGCATGTCCATATTAGGAAATGTGCTCCAATGTGGCGCAAGTGGCGTGCTCGTAAATGCTCGAGTACCAACGGTCAATCATCCATCATTTCTAGGCTTTTAGATATTTTTTCGGTCATTTGTGACCGAAAAATCACCCTGAAGACTCTAATTTTAATTACAACTGGTTCCAAACTGGGAAAGTGAAGTATGTAAATCACTCAAGGTGAAACATCGCCTGTCTAAATGCGGAACTGGCGTCCACCAGTTGCAATTAAAACTATAGTTATCAAAATCATATCAAATAACAGACAATGCCATCATACAGGATGATTTCCATGATGAGCCGTGTTATAATTCTGTAATAGAAGCGATAGTGGGTTTCGCCACCCGCTTATATTCGGGTTAGCATGCATAATGGAATCTATCTTAAAAAGTACTATCCATCGTCTCATCTTTCATTCAGAAACTAAAAGAGGAAAAATAGGGAATGCGTCGTACTCATGTCGATCATTGTAGCGTGGTCGCTGAAATTTGAAAGGTAATAACCCTCAGCGAAGCTAAAATCTAGATCCTTCCAAGCCTGCTCATCTAATTGCGCCGCAGGATGCTCCCAGAACTCGGGCCGCCAGCTGAAAAAATATGTTGCCCACGACTAAGTATGTATATGGAAAGTCGAGGACACCGTTTATGAAAACAATCTGAAGAATAAAATCCGGACCTCAACTGGTGAGTATGGTCGGCTGGTAGTAGCTACGTGCCAGCTCGGAGGCTAGGGCTTCTCAGTGTCACTGTCACTGTGTCAGGTTCAGCTCTGTTTCGAACCTTCGTTCTGATTCCTTGCTATTTCCTCTCACATTTTGCCAAGCAGGTGGTGGACACTATTCCTCCTGGGGCACCTCCCTTCTATTTTTGCTATTTACAGCACAACTTTATTCTAGGCTAACCGTGACCATTTGGCGTGTGGCGCCTAGCCGGCCCCGCACTCTGGCACTCTGGACGTAGTACTCTGAAGTGAAGATCTCGCACGAATGAAGGAAGGTGACCCGCGTTATAAGGAATTTTATTGTTGGTAGTAAAGCGAAGACGAGGGGAAATTCCTCAGGGTGCACGGGGTGTGGCAACCAGTGGCCAAGCAGCAGACACCTCGCTCTGCTCAGAATTTTTCCTTTAATCATGTTGTGTGATATATTTAATAACGACAGTTTTCTGAGATCTTTGAAGGGTCAGCATCGATATCAAGTAATCATAAAATACACGTCTGTCGCCTAAAGAGTCACATCTACTGGTCCGGAAGTTCTTCCGAATTACACACATAGTATGTGCTGCCGCAGTTAGTAAGCATGGTTCCGGAGGCGCTTGTCTTCACCGCTCATAGAACCCCTGATGGGGAAATTTGCTTCCGTATTGGCCTGTTAATAGCAGCATAATCATAGGACAGGGCGTCAAAGGCCTGTCTGGAATGTGTTCAATCATGTTATTGGTGAGGTGAGAAGCAGCATCTATGTGTCAGCTCTGCTAGTTTCGTCCCGGCTAGTCCATCCTACTGGCTGTTCTCCTGTGAGTAAGAACGAAATCATGTCGATTTATATGAGAAACTGAAAATGAACAATCTCAAGCCTCTCAACGTCGATATTTTCAGGACTGCATTTTTCTGGTGAGGAATCTGTCCATTGGCCGGGCGCGGCCAATCTGTTGACTCTTGTACATCGCAGCTACGCACACATTCGATTCATAGCCTTCGAAGGAAAAAAAGCATCCTATCATGCCTCTTAACATCGCGATCATTGGTGCAGGCCCCGTTGGGCTGACTCTCGCACGCATTCTCCTCAAATCCCCGTCCGACATCAACGTAACCATCTTCGAACGCGACGCGTCTGCCTCATCACGCAATACCAGAGGCGGCTCGCTCGACCTCGAGGCCACCACAGGGCTCGCCGCCATCGACGCCACCGGCCTGCGCGCGGGCTTCGACCGCGTCGCGCGATACGACCCAGAAACGTCGGGCATGATCTATACCACCCGCCAGGGCAAAATCGTTTTTGAGAAGCCCGTGAATGCAAACGAGCCAAACAAGCGCCCCGAGATCGACCGCATCGACCTGAGAACGCTTTTACTCAACGGGCTGCCTGCCAGCACGATCCGCTGGGGTGCGCGTCTCACGTCTATCGCGCCGGACGGAACGCTATGCTTCGCTGACGGCGATATCGATGCGAGTCAGTTTGACCTCGTCATCGGCGCGGAGGGCGCGTGGTCCAAGGTGCGCGCCCACATCGCCCCGAGGACGCCAGGGCCAGTATTCGCAGGAGTAGGCATCCTCGAGATGAGTGTCTCTGCTGAGGACGCAGAACGGGTGGGGATCACGCGTACGATCAAGGGCGGGATGCATTTTTCGATAGGTGACAGACAGGTGCTCGCTGGGCAGCTTCTCACGACTGGCGCGTACATGCTTTATGCAATGATACCCATGCGGAGCGCGGAGGACTTCAAGGCGGTTCGGGATGCATGTGGAGACCAGGAGCGTTTGAGGGACCACTTCAAGGCGGATTATGAGGCGAAGGGATGGGCCCCAGAGTTCCTTGCGTGGTTCGATGTAGTTCAACTGGATAGCATGAGGGCTTGGCCGCTCTACGAATACGAGTTCCCCAACGGCCACGTATGGGAACACAAGAAGGGGTGGACGCTGGTGGGCGATGCAGCACATGTGATGACGCCTTTGGCGGGAGAGGGTGTGAACGCGGGCATGCGCGATGCCCTTGAGCTTGCCAAGAGGCTCAGCACGTTGGGAGATGGGGATGGTGAGGCGCTGAATGCGGCTGTGAAGGAGTACGAGGAAGAGATGTTTGCGAGGCTTCGACCTATTATGTTGGAGACCCTGACGAACAAGGCGTCCTACTTTGCGGAAGGCACTCCAGAGTCAATCGTGGCAGAGTTGAAGGTGGCACTCGCTAAGTACTAGGTAGTGGAGGTACAAATCATGCAGCACCCACGTACTTATCGTTTCCATGCAAATGGGTTGCCAACCGGAAGATTGACTGCACTCCAGTTACAGCGCCGGACTACCTTCCATTATTGGATGATATCGACCTTTTTCATTGAACCCTGTAATCGCAGTAAGTTTGGGCATCTAAACAGTAAGAAGGTATCACCCAGTGCCTTGGGCGCGCCGGTATGAGCTGTCGGATGGCCATGTGTGGGAGCATAGGGAGGCTGGTGGGAGGTCGGGGGGTGACTACCTCATTGAGTAGCGTTCAACTGAGCTACGGGGCCAGATGTGGTAGTTGTTCCCTTCGTATTGGTGCAGTGTGCGTAGCCGCGACAAGCCAAAGCACTGAATATACTGAAGCAGCGTGGGAAGCATGCGCGACCACGTTCCCGGATTACTGAAAAATCCATTCGAAAGCCATATCAATCATCTTGTGCCAGGAGTCTGGCGAATGATGATTTCCTAGCTCGCAAATCCGCCGTATAGACCAATCTGGCCAACTTCCTCGGCCCTGATTTGCTTAGCGCTGTGGCTAGTAGCTACCGGACCTGAAACAGTGGATACCTGAGCTTGGGGCGTGGTGTATAGCAGTGACGCTCTGGTGCGGATCCACTGGCCATGTAGTTCTGGTTGAGCTGCAGAAAGCAGGATATGAGCGTGCTGGGGCGCGTCATGGTCTGGATACTTACTGCCACTCATACGAATGCGACGAGGACGTGGAGGCTGGCCCCGTGTGGCGCCCCGCACACTTGCAGTCTAGACTCTGGAGTCAAGATCTCGCGCGAGCGCGTAAGGCATTTTATGTTGAACTTGGATGAAAGGTAAAAGGAGTTGAAAGTTGGAGGGAGGATGAGTGAGAATTTTATGGAGTACTCAGGTAGGCGCTGGCAAGCAGCATGTGAGTTGTTTACTTACGAAATGATTTTGATTTTTCGGAAGCATCGTTATCAACTCGAAGTCATCAAACAAAGAATGAGTGCTTCCTGGTTCCCGCATATGCCAGGCGCCAATTTCTGTCGCCTAGCATTTCACTTCCCTTGATCTTTCCCATTTGTTCTCACTCCTAGCGGGGACATTCCTCCGCATTACAACGGTGGCAGTCGGTAAGCATGAGACCGGCAAAGGATCGTCCCCCTCCTGGTATCCCTGATGGGGAAAGGGTGAGACCATCTTCCTTTTTCTGTCTGATTTGGCTCTAATAGCAGCGTAAGGGCGCCAGAAACCTGTCAAGAACGAGACCAACCATGACATTGGTTAGGTGAGAGGAAGTGTGTAAAGAGAGGTTATGTGTCAGCTCTGCTAGTTTTGTGCCTGCTAGTCCATCCTATTGACCATGCTCCAGTGAGTAAGGATTCCTTTATATGAGAGGCTGAGAACTCAACAAGTTGGACACCACCAGAGTTTGCGATCTCAAAGCATCAACACACTCAACAATCTCAGCCCTGCAGATATTTTCGGGACTCCATTTTTTTCGGTAAGGAATCTCGATGCATGAGCTCGGTCAACTCATAAACTCTTGAACAGATAATTTCAAACTATCCCAAGAAATAATTCCATCATGCCTCTCAACATCGCGATCATCGGCGGCGGCCCCGTCGGGCTGACGCTCGCACGCATTCTCCTCAACGCCCCGTCCAAATTCAACGTAACCATCTTCGAACGGGACGAGTCCGCCTCGTCACGCAACGCCAAAGGCGGCTCGCTCGACCTCGAAGCCACCACAGGACTCGCCGCCATCGACGCCACCGGCCTGCGCGCAGAGTTCGACCGCGTCGCACGGTACAACCCAGAAACCTCCGGCATGATCTACACCAACCGTCAAGGCAAAGTCGTCTTCGAGAAGCCCGTCAACCCGAACCAGCTGAACAAGCGCCCGGAGATCGACCGCAGCGACCTGAGGACGCTCCTGCTCGGCGGGCTGCCCGACGGCGTGATCCGCTGGGGCGCGCGGCTCACGTCAGTCGCGCCCGACGGGACGCTGTGCTTCGCTGACGGCGATGTCGATGCGAGCCATTTTGACCTCGTCGTCGGCGCAGAGGGCTCTTGGTCCAAGGTGCGCGCGCACATCGCCCCGAGCGCGCCGGGGCCAACATTTGCGGGGGTCGGCTCCCTCGAGATGAGCGTCTCTGCAGAGGACGCGGAGCGCGTGGGGATCGCGCGTGCGATCAGGGGCGGGTTATACTCGTCGATGGGCGCGAGGCAGGTGCTTGCGGGGCAGCTTGTCACGACGGGCGCGTACATGCTCTACGCGATGATGCCCATGCGGAGCGCGGAGGACTTCAAGGCGATTTGGGATCTGTGTGGCGACGACCAGGGGCGGCTGAGGGATTATTTCAAGGCGGATTATGCGGCGAAGGGGTGGGCGCCGGAGCTCCTTGCGTGGTTTGATGTGGTTCAGTTGGGCAGTATGAGGGCGTGGCCGCTCTACGAGTTTGGGTTCCCGAACGGCCATGTATGGGAACACAAGAAGGGGTGGACGCTGGTGGGCGATGCGGCGCATGTGATGACGCCTTTCGCGGGCGAGGGCGTCAACGCGGGCATGCGCGATGCGCTGGAGCTTGCCAAGAGGCTCATTGCGTTGGGAGATGGGGATGCTGGGGCACTGGATGCAGCTGTGAAGGAGTACGAAGAAGAGATGTTTGCGAGGCTTCGACCGATTATGGCGGAGACCCTGAGGAACAAGGCGTCCTACTTCGCAGACGGCACGCCGGAGTCGATTGTGTCAAAGTTGAAGATTGCGCTTGCCAAGTACTAGGTATTCGAAGTGGCATAGATTCTGGAAATAGAAAGCTTTATTTAGTATTAATTCTTGAACCTTTCCCCAAACTTGAAGCCAAAAACAAACCTGTTCTGTAGACCATATTGAGCCCAAAAAAAGTTGCTTGAGTGGATTTCTGATGTGCGGATTGGACACAAGTGATGGAAACAAACACTGAATATTGTGCGCAGTACGGCGATCGAGAACTACATGAGCGCTTCACTCATCGTCGACGCCAGCGTCGCCCTCGTCTGCCTCTCCCTCTCCGCCGTCCTCTACACCTACCACTCCCACTCCCACGCCACCCCAAACACCAATGACCCCACCCCACGCGCATACATCCTCGCAAACGCCGTGACCCACGCCCGCCTGCTCCCCGTCTCCGCATCCCACTCCTTCACCTACCCATCACTCTCGCTGCTCGTCTCGCTCTGCGCCCTCGAAGCCGGTGCGCTCGACCTCGTTGGTGGGTGGGTATTTGGCTACGGCGGTGTCTGGGGCCGCCTGGTGGGGCTGCGCGCGGCGCCATACCTCGCTGACAGCCCTCGCGACAAGGCGGCCACGATCAGGGGAAAGCTCGAGGCGCTCCTCGCTGAGAGAGGGTTCGTGGGGCAATCTCGAGATGATGATGAAGCGAGAGAGCTGGAGGACGCGTGGATGATGACGATGCCGAGCTTTTTGGGCTTTGAAGGGATCAACCCCCTTACGGTGTATTTCTGCTACCGCACAGGCAGCACTGCGCTTTGGCTCGTTGTGCTAGAGGTACGGCTTAACATATATCATGAGAGTAACGCTTTATTTCTGCACTGGTAGATCCACAACACGTTTGGCGAAACACACGTCCACGTCCTCGAGGCTGGTGTGCGCGAGGACGCGCCTGCGTCACGGCCAAAGGGGTACTTGCGCTCTCGTCTCATTTAAATTCTGACGCTAACACTGATTGCAAATAGATTCGACCACCAATGGACCTTCCTGCGCGAATTCCACGTCTCCCCATTCAACGACCGTTCAGGCTTCTACACCGTCTCCGTCAAAGCACCCACCCACGCCCCTTCACCAAGCACCACTAATCGTCATGCCCCAGCACCCATCCCGGCCCCCCGCCCCGCCGTCCGCGTACACCTGCACACAGCGTCCCCTACATCTGACAGCCCCGGGCCCCTCAAGCTCACCGCCCTCCTACGCCCGACGCGCTCCTCGCCCCTCACCACACTGAACCTGCTGCTCGCCCTCGCACGTGCACCCACAGCGCTCCTCCTCTCCCTCCCACGCATCCTCGCGCAGGCGTGGGTTCTGCACTACAAGAAACGCCTCGACGTCTTCCTGCGACCGGAGCCGCTGCCCCCAGTGCCACCCAACACGAACAAGCCAGACCCGGACCCGGACACGGACCCCAACAAAGACGCACTTGTACTGGCGCCCACACGCTACGGCGGCGGCGTGAAATGGCTCCCCGCAGGCCCACTCGACCGGTTCGCCCGCACACGCGTCGAGGCGTTCCTCGAGCACCGCATCACCAGCCCAGGCACACGTCTATGTGTATCGCTCGTCGCTGCGGACCCTGCAGTGCCAGACATCGTATTCCGTCCACCGCAGCTAGAGGGCGAACCCGAGCATCATCTGGTGGTGCGCTACCTTGCCCCACGGTTCTTCACGCTGCTCTTCACCGCCCCGTCGGCGGCGCATGCACTGCTCCTGGGCGCAGACACCGAGGGCCTGTTCGCAGTATCGGACAGGGCCCTCTTTTTGGCTGTGTTCTCGCCTTTAGCTGAGCATACACCATCTGTTGGCAGTCTTTCCCCGACACAGCGGCTCCGCACAGCAGCTATACCGTCTTCACTATCTTTGCCGCTCCACGTTCCTGCCGTGCACCCGCTAGACGCGCTGCTGACGTCTGGGTCGCCGTTTTCGTCCGAGTCGATGGCGCTGCGTGCGCTGTTCGCGCTTGATGCGGTGGAGCGCTGGGTGTTTGGGCTTGCGAGGGCCAGGATCGTGAAGGACGACGAGCCGTGGTCGAAGTGGGAGAAGGCGGCTGCGGTGCTTGGGGGGAGGACTCCGGGTGGGGTGGAGAGGGAGTGGGGGAGTGTTGTTAGTAACAGTAGGGAATAGTGTTTTTCGGACCATGTAGATATGAAAAGTTGGATCTGGATTGAACCTTACCCACACGTTGATCTTTGACGACGTTGGTCGCTGACTGGGATATACTGGTACTTAGGTAGACCCTCGGACAACAAGTGGGACTCCAGAGTCTCGAAAGCAATCTATTTTGGATAACGACAAGCCTACACCCCCGACGCAGCCGGGATAACCGCCTCCTCGTCCCGTCCTACACACACACCCATCCATCCATCAGTAACACACCCCGAACAAAAAAAAAACGTGCAGACACACCCTCATAGAACCTCTGCAAAAACGACCTCTGCGGGCGCACGTTGTTCTGGAGCAAGATACCCATGATATGGTCCGTCTGCTTCCAGCAGTTCATCGTCTCCTGGTACTCCTGGCGGCTCTTGAGCAGGAGCACGTCGACAGCGCGTGGGTCCGTGACGTAGCGGTTCTTCTCGAAGCGGGTGCGGATGGAGGCGCGGATGAAGGCGGGGGAGACGTTGAGGGCGTAGAGGTCGACGATTTCGGGGGCCTGGAACATGGAGCAGAACGGGTGGGTGGGTGAGGGTGAGTGCTACGAGGAGCGTTTGGGGAACGTACGGAGCGGTACCAGTCGCGGTAGAGCTGGAGGGTGCGGCGGCGGGCGTCAGAGGGCCCGGCGGAGGCGCGGGTGGCTTGCGCGAGGCGGGCGGGGATGGTGGTCATCGCTCAGAGGTGTGTGCAAACACGCCAATACACCCAGCAATGTCCCGATCTGGGGTGCCGTTGCTTGACTCGATCCTGCACACCTCGCTACCTTACTGCTTTCTTTCTTTGCTTTTGCGCCCTCATACGACATACCATGGTTCGCGGAACAGGTTCGTTTACCTTAGACTGGTCGTATCCCAATCCCATCGTGCTCACTATCGTCCGCAGGAAAATTTAAGCAGAAACGCGGAGGCGGGCGCAACTTCAGGTTTGTGCGTCTGCTGCAGCCGCAGACACGATCTGAAGTATCTCTACACAGCAAGGTCATGACGCTCGACGCAGACGGCACCGCCGTCGGCCACGGCACCATCTACAATCGCCGGTAATCCGATCTCTTGCTCTTCACATATACACTTGCCGATCTAATCCTTATCCTTATCCTTATCCTTATCCCCCATCCTCGCCCCCTTAACCTTACCGCTCCCCCTCCCTAGCGGCCCGCGCAACAACGGCTCAGACAACGATGACTCCGACTCTGAGGAGGACGACTCCGAGGAGGGGTCAGAAGAGGAGGGTTCTGAGGGCTCTGAGGAGGAATCCGACGAGGACGCTGGACCCACAACTGCTTCTGGTGCGGGTGTGAAAGGCAAGGCTCCGGCGGCGCAGGAGCAGGAGCTGTCCCGCACGGAACGACGCGACCTCAAGCGGAAGCAGGCGGCGGAAAAGGCGAAGGCAAGGGAGGGCGGCGCGGACGAGGACGACGACCTCATCAACCCGAACCACGTCGAGAAGAAACTGAACATCTCCGATCTCGGTGCGCCCAGGGAGCTCTCCCGGCGCGAGAGGGAGCAGAAGGAGAAGGCGGATGCGAAGGAGCGGTACTGGAAGGTACGTTGCGCTGGCTTGGTCAACACGCGTACTTGACTTTTCGTCGTTGACGTCGTTTCGTACGGTAGCTGCATGCACAGGGCAAGACGCAGGAGGCCAAGTCGGATCTCTCGCGCCTTGCCAAGATCCGTGCGGAGCGCGAGGCGGCGCAGGCTAAGCGCAAGGCAGAAGCAGACGGTGTGTCCCCTCCCTTCCACCTTGTATTTCAATCTCCTCTCCTTGGAATATCCACTCGTAACTTGTAACTCGAAACTAACTCAATCCTTGTTCCGATAACACAGCCAAAGCCACCGAGATCGAGCAGAAGCGACAGGCGCAGCTCAGTAAACGCGGCTGAGGGTCCCCTTTCAAATTCGATGTGCGGCAGCGCGTTCAGTACATGTACCCGTCCCTGTAGATGTAATAGTGCTCGATTTCAGTGTGTATGTATTGCTTCAGATAACGATAACGTTGATGATATACTCAATTGCGATGTTTTGTCGAAAAAGTGCATAGAATTTTTACCGCCAGGCAGCCAGTGGTAGATGAGAACATACATGATTAGATTAGATCTGGGTAGTGTGGCTGTGTAATGTTTACTTTGGAGGTCACCACCATCATGCGATGGGCTCGAGCCTACACAACGCTAATCCCCAGGCCACTCATCTTGTATACGTTTGCCATTCGTTAACCATACTAGCACGCATCTGAAAAAGATTCAGAACGGCTGTTAGGACCGTTCCCAAAGGGCTCTATCGGAGAGCGACGTATCACCTGGGTGGATAGGCCAGGTCCCAGGACGAGCTCGGTCAGCGGGAAGGCAGGCTTTGCTGAGGTGGTTTTAGGGCGCGCGGAGGTAGTTACGAAGAAAAGAGATAGATTGATAGAGAAACAGAGAAAACAGAGAATAGAGACTAAGGTTTTATGAATATCGAGGTTAGAGAATCAGTATGCAAGTACGGTGTCGGGCCATTGTGCCACCATCATCTGCGATCAGTTGATGGAAGAGTAAAACACTTTCAAGTCGTAGCTCACTCAATTTTTGTCTTAGAGCCATAATAAAATGTGCTCCATGTTCCCTGAATATAGCTGCAGGTGCAAGGCATATTAGCAATGAATTTTGACCGCGTGATAAAATCTTAAAAAATCAATAGTGAAAAAATCACTTTCAGGTTACTACATGCAACACATGAGCTGGGGAGGCAAAAGAATATTATAAGAAGACAGATATATACTATTCGGAGATGCAAGGATAGGTTTGAAGTCATTAAACATTACCTCTCCTGTGTAGTGGTCAGCCAAAACCATAGCACTTGGTTTCTGTTCGGTGAGTACATGATGATGTACACTGTCACCCGATGAAAACATGTATGATTAGATAGGTGTGTTCTTCCTGGACAACGTTTATATTGTTTATTTCCGTGCGACCGTGTACCCTGAAATTGACCTTATCTGCGTGCCTCTATCTCAACCAACACAACCACGCAAAGGACACGCCCCTTCTGCGGTGCGGCAGCTTGTGCAGTAATTAATTAAATAAGCTACGTCACGCCGACAGACAACTACATCAAACGCGTCTACCCGGCATGATGCCATTGAAAGATGGACGCAGTGCCAACTTTCCCCGGGCCCCAGTCCTGATCTTATGATGCATTCAAGTACACGAAATGCTCGCCGAGTTCCAGCACATGTAAGTAACAATATGAATCCTGCCGTCTTGACGCGTCACCAAAGCATGATCGACCTGCACATTCCAGCTCATTTAATAGAGACTGGTTTGCTTAAATAACGCTGCGCTCATCTGGCCTACACCGTTGCAACAAGCAACCCCATCTCTTCTCACAACCAGTAGCAACCCCCAGTTTCACATACTCTCAAAATATGTCTTTGAAATCTCTCCCCACTCGCACCCTGGGCAAGAACGGGCCTACCGTCAGCGCCCTCGGGCTGGGCGCTATGGGTGCGTCAGCTGCAGCTCCACCCAAATATTAGCAGCATCTAAAGTACCGTCAATCTCATTCCCCAGGCATCGGCGCCTTCTACGGCAGCAGCGACGAGACGAAGAGTCTCGAAACCCTGTCCTACGCCGCCGACCGCGGCATGACCTTCTGGGACACCGCTGACATCTACGGCGACAGCGAGTGCCTATTTACTACACTGCGATTTCCCACCCACTTACAAGCCACCCTCACATGTAGGTCAGACGATCATCGGCAAGTGGTTCGCCCAGACGGGCAGGCGCTCTGAGATCTTCCTCGCGACCAAGTTCGGCTCGATGGACCTCAGCGACGGCGCGCCCGACCCATACAAGGCGAACAGCAAGCCGCGGTACATCGCGCAGCAGCTCAGCAAGTCGCTCGCCGCACTGCAGACGGACTACGTCGACCTGTACTACCAGCACCGCGTGGACCCCGAGGTCCCGATCGAGGTCGTCCTGGAGGCGCTGCGCCCGTTCGTCGAGAGCGGCAAGATCAAGTGGATTGGGCTGTCGGAGCCGTCCGTCAAAACGCTGAGGCGTGCCAAGGCGGTGGAGGGCGTCGGCGCAAAGGTGGTCGCGGTGCAGATGGAGTTCAGTCCGTTCGAACTTTCCATCGAGAAGAATGGTTTCCTGGAGGTTGCCAACGAGAATGGCATGGCGGTGGTGGCGTACTCACCGCTTGCCCGAGGGCTCGTCACTGGAAGGTGGGTCCGAAGCCTCTATCTTCAAGGACCGGCAATCAACCTCTTCATCCACAGATTCCGTTCCCCTGTCGACTTTGAAGAAGCAGATATACGAAAAATGCTCCCCAGGTTCTCTGAGGAGAACTTTTCGAAGAATCTGAAAGTCGTCGACGAGCTGAAGAAGATCGGCGAGAAGTACGACGCGACGACCAGCCAAATCGCGCTGGCCTGGATCCTGGCTGAGCACCCCAACTGTGAGTCCCAAGCTGGGCGATTCCCAAACACGAGTCATTGATACAAAATATATCTATACAGTCATCCCGATCCCCGGGATCCGCAGCGTCGAGCGCCTCGAGGAGAACGCGCGCGGGGCCGAGCTGAGCCTTTCGGCTGAGGACGTCAAGGCGATCCGCAAGGTGGTAGAGGCTGCTGAAGTTGCGGGCGAGCGCTATCCCGATTTCTTTATGCCCCAGGGCGACTGCATCGAGTTGTCGGAATGGAAGGGGGAGTGAGAGGGAGGAGACAACTGGGTGTATGTGCTACCGTCTACTGAAGCATTGAAACACTTTAGAATTTCGGTATCGATCTTGAACTTTTTGTATGTGGAATGTTGAACCAGAACTCTTGGATTGGAATTCAGACAAAAAATATATCAGACCACGCTAGCAGCTCCCACCAGGCACCTGGAGGTCCCCGGCACGTTTCCCGGGCACCGACGCGTAGAAGAGCGCTTCTGCTTTATTTGACATATACCCAACTGACGCGAGAGCCTTCGGACAGATAGCTTCACTGGAGTCGAATACGTACCTTGAGGCAAAGTGGAATTCGGGAAAAAAAATCTATGAGATGCACAACGACTACATCAAAACATCCTTGAACAATTACCCTGTATATTTCTGCGCTTCAACAGATGTTCACGAAACGTGACAAAATGGCAGCAGTTATAGATCACCAGTATATACAACAAGGGAATTTTTAGTCTACAAAAATAGTACACCAAACCCGAATTTATTTTACAAAGGTCCCTAACATTTTCATTTTTCATCCACCAATCCTGCCCAAGACGAAATTCGTGGCGGCGGATCCGTATTTGGTCACATACTGACGATGCTTGGCGACATCAAGACCAAGAGCACAAACCGGATCGCCGATGTCACAGAACGAGTTGATCTGCGCGGCGAATGGCTCAAGTGCCCCACTCGCGCGAGGGAACAGACCATTCAGCGAATTGGCGGTACCTGGACAAACAGGGTAAGAAATACGAAAAGCATCAGAGGGATGCTAAGCTCGGAGCACCTTTCTGGAAGGATTCGCCGCGGACGTGCCCCGGATCACCCAACAATATGACAGCAGCCACTGAAAAGTTCAGGTTAGCGAGCGTCCTTGTCAATGTCATACACAACGATTCCCAGCGTACCATTAGCGCTTCCTGATGCTTTGGCAGCAAGGATATCGCCAGCGATGTGCGCACCCTGACTATATCCAGTCAGAACGATTTTTGTGTTGGGGCATGCGGATGCCTTCGCAGCGAGCTGGGCCTTCATTGCGGTAACTCCCTTGCTCTGCGAGTTGGTGTAGTCGGTCAAGGTCGCGGGATAGACGATAGCCTCGCGCGTGATGGTCTGCTTGCTACCAGAGACGATACTATCCACGATGGCGCTGATGCTCCCTTCGCCTACCGCCTCGGTGGAGCCACGGGCGCTGATAATGTGTACGTCGGCGCAGTCGGCGGCGGCAGACTGAGAAACGGGTCGGGCTGTGGTGGAAACTGCAAGAGCAGCGACCACGAGAAGTGAGGCTTTGAACGAGACCATTGCACTGTGGGGTAGTACTGCTCTAACTTGAATAGGAGCAGCAGTGTTTTATAGCCATCGGTATTCTGAACGACCTTTACATGTCTAGTCATTCAATAAATGAAGTTTTTGCCGATAGCACCCGAGATTGTAAACCATGGCAGTTATATCAGCGATCCTCGATTCGCGAAATGTTGCGCGCGCTCGTAGCCAAGAAAGTCTATAGAGATGTAGATGAGAAATGACCAGCTGACATGATTGAAAAGTGTACGTGAGGATAGTACCCACTTTTCTCTATACATGGGATATCTGAGGTTATTGTATGTGATTCATACCAAGGTCCGCGAATTATTCCCTAGATGTTCCCTTGGTGGCAAAATGGCCGGATACCATCGGTATTGGATTGAGCTTAGGTCCAATGATCATAGACAATGCGACATGGTGGATAATGTGTGTTGGTCCTCGGTAGAGCTGCAATGTCTTGAAAAAAACCAAGAGCTAGCTGTGTCGAGTTGGTGATTTACCATGCACCATCCCGTTCTATTGAATGATAGTCGTTGGAGAAGGCCATGTGGTCATGAGAATGTCAAAGCGGCGTTTGTTTGTCTCGTTGATGATGCGAACGTCGGTAAGAATCGCAAGCCTGCTCGAGCGACATGATCCCCACAACGCGTCGCGCCTTAGAAACTTTATACTGCTTCCTTGCAGCAATTTGATGAAAGTTGTAGGGCCAGATTCCGAAAAGCATAAGCGCTCTGGTGCTAACACACTATCGGCTACCTGCCCCCGACACGCGCGCCGCAGGGGCCATGCACTCGTCGTCCTCTGCGGAGATGTGCCTTTCGAGGCTGTCAATTGCGTAAAGCAAAGGAACTGGCACGCTTTGGACCATGCGCCTTCGTCCTCAATGACAAGGTGAAACGGGCTGACCGTGACATACTGTGCCCCATCGGTGAAGGACAACATGTTGTCTTACGCGATCCAAGTAGTACGCGCTCCACAGCGCATGGCACTTTCGGGAAGCCTGTCAAGGAGGCGTTTTGAGGTCTTTGCATTTAATTCGCAGATGCATGTTCGGCTCGTCCTCCCCAAGTTGATGGCCTGTTGGAAGACGAATAGATCCCGGCAGTCCAGAGATTGGACGTGAGTGTGAGTTGATTGTGTCCAGAAAGGCGATGAGCTCAAGGGGGACTATCCGGGGTTGCGACGTTTGTGACAGCAGCGAGGGCCAGCTTGAGGACTGGTGATGGGTATTGAGGAATCGCTTAATGGGAAATTTGGGGGCTCTGACACAAAAGATGTACGTAGACGCTCAAACGGTGGTTCAACGGAGAGACGCGCAATTCACATAGAAAGGTCTATTGGTAGTTTAATCTATAGTTATTCAATATTATTATCAGCACTGTCTATAGAAATCAAGCGTACGTGGTTCTTGGTCCAACCACAGCCCAGTGCAGAGCAACTTCAAGAATGTGGACGTGCGTGGTGTAGATCTATAATAATAAATCTCAATTTCATGATAAGTAAAAAAAAAACTGATAAGACGTACCTCAAGCACGACGAGCCCGAGCGCAGATATTCCCTGTTAGATGAGAGAGCCTTTCGGGCGGCCCGAAATACACAGTGAGAGCGTTGGTGCCTTCAAAGCCCCAAAAGCTCGATATCTTGATCATCCACGGATCCTACCCCTCTTCCTGCGACGAGTGTCTCGAGCTTCCTCCCGATCGTGCCACACCCTTCTTATCTCTCGGGTTGTCAGCAAGGTGCCACCGGACCCACCCCACCATGCAGTCCCAACCACCACCATAGCCGAACCCGCAGACCCTCCAAGCCCGAACCAGCGAGCTCCGAGTGTAGAGAGTAATACGAGCAGCGAGAGCGTGGGGTGTGTGAATGACTCGGAGTGGGAGATGGAGTAGGCAGGTGTGGATCAACTTGTTAGCAAGGATATATGCGCATGGTAGTTTCGATTTTTTTTTTTTTTTTTTTTTCTAGTGGAGGAGTAGTGGTAGTTGTAGAGGAAAGGCAGAAGAGGGCGACGCTGGCGTCGACGATGAGAGGCGACTCTGTTTGAGTCAGTGACTCAATCAGGGCACTGTGTTGATCAGATCATTACGGCCATCATATCCATTTTTAAACCCCGCGGAGGGCCTGGTGTCTTGTGGCGAGGCTACATCGTTGCAGCCTTGATCTAGAGCTAGAGGCTTGCTTGGTTCCTACCATTTCACTTGACTCATTTACATCTATTCCTCCTAATCTCAGAGGCTCCCTTCTCCAGTCTAATAGCTACTTTTCAGCACATTATGGTCCGTGGAACAGGTGTGTAGTACATGGCCTTTAGTGCATCTTATCGAACTTAAGATCTCCCCAGGGAAATTTAAACCGCAGGCAGGAGGAGATATCAGCATCGGAAAATCTCATAGGTGTGTAACATGGCACCATCACTGCAGGCGCGATCAGGACAGCTCACATACAACAGCAAGAACATGCCCATCGACACAGAAGTCCAAGTTCCTGTCAGTGGCAATCACCTGTAAGATCAGAATAGGATATTTGATGCACGCTCTCCAATCTAATCCATATTTTCTCATCAGAGATCTGCACAGCAACGTAGACTGCGACGAAAAGGCTGCTGCCAGTGCCGACCCAAAACTCGAGGCCCCAGTGGCGGTGGCGAAGCTGTCTCGTGCAGCACGCCGAAAATTAAGAGAAGCAGCAGCAGATAACATTCAGGTGAGCTTGGAGGGCGGCGGTGGCGAAGCTGAAGAAAAGCAAGGCGCCGTTATGGTCCCAAAGAAAACTGGAGGCCATGCCTTGGATGCGAAGGCGAGGAGCAAGGCTTCTGTGCAGCCTGTGCCGAAACCTGCGGCGCTTCAGCAATTTCAGTTGAAAATTCAAGGAAAATTAGTGCAGACGCCGAAGGACTCGGACGGCGGCACCGGTGAAAAATCAATAGTCAAACCTAACCACGGTGTTGAGAAGAAGCAGGGTATCTGGGGTCTTGGAACGCCCAGAGTGCTGACGAGAGCGGAAAGGTTGTGCTTTCCTGCTGTCATGATGCTTTGAGTTGGTAGCTCACCCTGTTTGTCATATCTTTGGACGTACAGGGAAAAGGCAGAGGCGAAGAAACGGTTCTTGAAGGTAAGCTGACGATCTTAGCGACCTGCATGCAACGTTCCGTTTAGTGACTGCTGGCAATTTCTTGTTATCAATAGCTGCGTGACGAGGGCAAGACACACGACGCAAAGCGTCTTGCGAAAATCCGCGTAGAGCGCGAAGCAGCGCAGGCGCAGCGTAAGGCAGCAGCAGAGGGTGTGTTTTTTCCCTTGCACATTTCTTATATTTTTCATCTCTTTTCCTCGCAACTTGCGATTGTTGGGTGACATTCTAATAAGCTACGCGGCTTATTGGAATGTCTCCCAACACAGCTCTCGTGTTATCCCGCACCGACTATCAGCTTTTATTTACTAACTTCTATCGATCCTTCATTTTAAACATTGGCGCAGTCAAAGCCGCTGAAATCGAGCGGAAACGGCAGGCACTGGTCAACAAACGCGGCTGAAGCTTTCCTATAATTGGTGGTCGTGAACTATGTGTAGCTTCAGTACTACGGACACTCGTTTCAGTGCAGACATCACATTCTCTATGTCAACGTGTATTACTCATAGGACGATGATAATAAAAATCAAGTACTTGAATTGGGAGTCTTAGACGAGTGAAATAAACTTGCTCGATCCACCGTGCTTTAAGTAAGCACGCAAGAATCAGAGAGCTTTCGGTACTAAAACTCGCAACAACAAAATCTCTAAACTGTAACACTTGTTCGATGAATATGGGTAAGGGCCTGTTCGGCTCCCCAGCTCCAGCTGAAGCTGTCTGCCAAATTTCAAGCTCCGGGAAACCCGAGGCCAGATTCCCAGGCTTCGGCAGAACAAGGCTGTCACGTCGATATATTGACTGTTCATCGTGCTGTGCGTCTTAGCCTCAGCATTGGTTACTGTCAACAACGGTGAACTCGTTAAACTCATGTTTCCCGCCTTATTGACTGGGCGCTTTCTGACTTCTATCACTTAAATCTTATCCGAAGTTCAAATTGTTGTGCATTAGGGATTTCGACCAGGAATTAAGTTCAAAAAGTGGCCCCGACTTTAGAGGGCGGGATGCGCGCAACAGTGAGCAACCATGCACAGACGATGTGGCTGATCGCGGCACATGGCGTTGATTGATTTATCAGCGTGACGCTGATGTGACAAAGCTGGAGGCCAGAGCGTAAGACCGGGGAGCCGAACGGGCCCTAATACTGACACCTCCGGCAAACGCCGAGCATTAGATCACGTATACTACCCAATCCTGTCGGCCTCATTCAATCTCAAGCTTCCTACACACTCTCCGTCTAGTATGAGTTCAGAGGATGGAAATCCAATTTTCAAATATTTGCCGCGTCAGCATTAACGCACCGCGGCTAACAATTTGTGACAGTGCTTATCGATCGCATCAAGGGGAACTCTATGTTCATTCAATCATTCTAATGCCTAACATGTGCGGCAGTTCGCACGTCGACAGGCCCCTTCCATCCTCGCAATGACTGTGTGTCAATATCATTCGACAGGCACGGTCCACTGGGTTTCTTTGGTCACTATTTATATTCGTTGTGAGCAATTTCAATGCCTAAGGCTCGCATCGTTTTTCAGGCAAAGTTCTGACCGCGACCATGTGTGATGGACTTATTCCGCTCCATAATTCATCATTCTTTCCAGTCAGGGCGGTGGTCGGTAGCCTCATTTTAATGGTACCTGGATATATATGCACCAAGAATTCCCGCCACACCCAACGTCTCCGGGATTTTGTCAACGCCGACATCCAAATCCGTACGAATTACAAGGTCCATTCTCTCCAGGTCCGAGGTCGCCATTCTCCTATTGGCTCTCTGCGTGTAATCAATCAGCATAGCCTATGATGCTGGGTTTGCTCACGAGTCAAGAGCCATGGGAATTGCAACAGTTTTGATAAGAACACTAGGACACCAGGAACGGCGCTGCGCTTGAACGGCTATAGTCGATGTGTCGTTCTATTCCAAAGCTATAAAGGAAGCAGGCTTTTGAAGTTCGACCCAACAAACTTGCCATTGGTCATCTTCCTTCAGCCGTCCACATCCCACCATCATGAGCTTCAACCAGGGCCGTTTTGCTCAGTCCGGTTACACTCCGACTCAGAATAATGGTTTCCCCCAGAATAATGGTTTCGTTCAGTACGGCTCAAACAACGGCGGATTCTCACAGGGCGGATTCGTTCCCGTCAGTAATTTCGATCCCGGATTTCAGAAAGACAAATCTACCATTCCTTCCTCGGTCAACTTTGCCGCATCGAATGTCGTGACAAACCTCGACGGTGGGTGGTTTGCGACTCTTGTTCATCTATCACCGATGCTGACAACCGCTTGTGAATCTAGATGCTATCCGTGAGCACGTCACAGTGAAACAGCTAAGACCTGAGGGAACTAATCATGTCTTTTCTCAGAGAACTTGCAGTTCTTTTTGAACATTGACACTTTCGAATTCGACGGTGAGACTGGATACCTACTCCGCCCACCTGCGAACAACGCCCCTGGCCCCGCAACTTACAAAATTGCCATCGGCCCAGTCGAGGTGAATTTGGAGAAGTATCCTATTGTATATAAAATCTAATACCTATATTCAGATATCAGTGACCATCGACAAGTCGACGCAAGCCACTGTTCTCAAGGTGTTCTTGCACATACCAATCCTCGGTTGTGTAACCGTTGGTAGTCTGATTGGATATCTCAAGGACGGTAACAGTCTCGACATAGGATATCCTCAAATTCTCGGAGGAAAGGTCGGCATTAGGACTGATGATCTTGATGTCGTTTTCTCCTGGGACTTCAAAGCCTTGGGTAAGAACTACACAGGCACGAATACTCTATACCGGCTGGAGGGCTCCGATGTAAGTCTTGCCAAAACTTCCACCAGGATTCAATGCTTATATCTTTTGCGCTCCCCCACGCATAGTTTTTTTAATGAATTTGTCAGGCTCATATCTATAGCTAATAGATCGATTCGCAGCGTTAAAATGCTCAAATTCAATATTTAATCTCACATTTCAGAGGCTAGCTACGATTTGACAGCTTTCACGAGAGAGCTTCTCACCGCCTCCACAAACGGCTACGACCACGTTGTAGACGATCCCCTGAAGTAATTATATTTGAACACCGGGTGCGCCTAGTCAACAAGCAACTCAAGCGGGTTATCAAGGCTGCGTGCAAACAATGTGTGATGATGTCTCGATTTGCGGCCATGCTCGAACTGCAGTGCTATCAACTCGGTCGAACGCTGTTGGTGTCCCATGAGGCCTTCGGAGGTCCCTCACTGCCGAACAATGACGGCGATGAGCTATGGCGTGCCGGATGGACGTCGTGGAGTGGAGGTTCAAATTGTGTGTTCCATCCAGCGTGTTACGATAAAAATCAAGCACTTGAATTAGGCAAGAGAGCGTTCGGTACTAAAACTCACAACAAACAAAATATCTACACTACCTGCGCTACCTCGTACTTGGAAAGTGCTGCCCTCAGCTTTTCCAAGACGGAGTCAGGAGCTTTCTCGTGGTAGTAAGACGCCTTGTTTGTTAGTGACTCTAACATAAGTGGTCGAAGCCTCGCAAACATCTCTTCCTCGTACTCCTTCACAGCCGCATCCAGCGCCTCACCATCCCCGTCTCCCAACGCGCGGAGCCTCTTTGCAAGCTCCAGCGCATCGCGCATGCCCGCGTTGACACCCTCGCCCGCAAAAGGCGTCATCACATGCGCCGCATCGCCCACCAGCGTCCACCCCTTCTTGTGTTCCCACACATGGCCGTCAGGCAACTCATACTCATACAGCGGCCACGCCCTCATATCTCCCAGCCGAGCCACATCAAACCACGCCAGCAGCTCCGGCGCCCATCCCTTTGCCTCGTACAGCGCTCTGAAGCGGTCCCTGACACGCGCCTGGTCCCCGCCACACGATTTCCAGAACGCCTTGAATTCTTCGACACTTTCTGTGGGTATGCCCGCGTAAAACATGTACGCGCCGGATTTGACACGCTGCCCAGTGAGCACCTGCCTACTTCCCATCGACAAATACAACCCGCCCTTGACTACACGCGCCAGCCCCACGCGCTCCGCGTCCTCCGCTGAAACGTACATCTCAAGCACGCCGATCCCCGAATATCGTGGACCTGGCGTGCTCGGAGCGATGTGCGCGCGCACCTTGGACCACGCGCCTTCTGCACCAACGATGAGGTCAAACTGGCTCGTATCCACATCCGGAGCCCCGTTGGCGAAGGACATCGTCCCATCCGGCGCGATCGAGGCGAGGCGCGCGCCCCAGCGCACCGCGGTGTCGGGCAACCCATCGAGTAGCAGCGTTCTCAGATCGATACGGTCGATCTCGGGGCTTGTGTTGGGCTCGTCCGCGTTGACGGGCTTTTCGAAGACGATTTTGCCCTGGCGGTCGGCCAAAATTATTCCCGAGGATTCTGGGTCGGAGCGCGCGACAAGATCAAAGCCCGGGCGCAGGCCAGCGGCGTCTATGGCGGCAAGCCCCGTGCCTGGCCGAAGGTCGAGAGTGCCGCCTCTGGTAGTACGCGATGAGGCAGAGGCATCACTTTCGAAGATGGTTACATCGATGTTGGATGGCGCGGTGAGGAGAATGCGCGCAAGGGTTAGACCGACGGGGCCGCCGCCGACGATCGCGATTTTAAGAGGCATGATCTTTGGCTTTCGGGAAAGATGAGATCTGTGACTGCGATATGCAAGTATCGATGGATTGACCGAGCCCGTTCAACAACGAGATTACTCGCTGAACAGATATAGTCCCAAAAAGATTGCCCAGTGCTACGTGATAGGATTGACTGGTCGGAACAAAGCTAAGAGAGCTGACAGAGAGCTGCTGGCTGCTGTTCACCTTGCTGCCAATGACTCGTGATTGAAAACATCCCACAAAGGCCGTCAATACCCCACCAATCATAAAGAAGGCAAGACGGAAGAATTGGACTGACCATTTCCCCATCGGGAGGGCCACGCCGCATGCATGCTAAGTTTGTTGTAAGTTGTCGCTTGACAATGACAAGTACTTAGACTTAGCAATTCCCATATAAGATCATAGCTCGAGTTGAAGGGAAAATAAAACCGCATTCTTCGACCATCCCATACTTCGATACACGATTAAATTAGATGCAATATTGTACATATCTATATCTATATGAACATGCAGACTCAAAGCTTCACCGCCCAACCATTAGGCTTCCCCACTCCGCCATCCAGTGCAGCATCAGGTTCCTCCTCTCCTTCCAGCCCATCCTCTTTCCCCTCCTCTTCGCTTTCCCCATCAACTTCCACCTCCGCATCCTCCGTAACATCCCGCCCAACGCGCCCACCTTCCCTCAGTCTAGCAAGATTGCGACTCCAGACCGCCAGCGCACGGGGTCCAGGCAGGCGCCACACACCAACCCAGTCTGCAAGCCACGCCACCAACCGGCCATACTCGCCCGTACACTCCCGCGCAGCCCATTTCTCCAAAGCCTCACCCCGCTCTCTCCGCTTTGCATCCTTGTCCCTGCCCCCTTCCCCTTCCTGTTTAACCTCATCCGGTTCAGCGGTATCCAGACGCACACCAGCACCCTCCTGCCCCGTCCACCGCTCAACCAGCACCGCGCGGCCCGTGACCTCGCGCCACAGCACGACCGCAATACCCAACGTCTGCCGCCCAGGCATAATCCCAAGCTCGCGCATCCACCCAAGCACCCGCGCCACCTCCCGCCCACGCCCAAGCACCCCCAGCAGCGCAATATAATTGAAGCACGTCTCGTTCGTCGGCACGATCGCCGGGTACCGCATAGTTCGCGCCGGTGCAGGCAACAGCGCCTCGTCATCTTGACTATGCGCCGCCTCCTTGGCGCGCCACGGCGGCAGCCCGACCCACAGACCGAGCATCCCAAGCTCGGGCTCCGTCTCCGTAGCCAGTGCACGCGCGGGGGGCTCCACCGCTCGGAGACGCTGTGCGTCCGGGGCCGCGTCGAACAGCGCCTGCACGAACACGCGGCGGGCGTATTCGTGTGGTAGACATCCATGCCACAGGGCTGGCTTGTACGCATGCGGGGAGGGGAGGGACGCAGGGCCGAGGACTTTTGCCAGGTTGGCCTTGACGGCGTCTTCGTGGGCCAGGTCGTCATCGACATCAGTCGAGGTATGGCTCCGGAACGGGTTCCGCCCGAACTCGAGCTTGAGCCTCATCACCGCGCCCGCAACACTCTCCCCATCCAGCCGGCGCGCAAGCCTCGCACTCTGCAGGAGTATACTCAGCGTCCGTGTGTCCGGCTGCACGCCGTACAGCACCGGCGCGGCGTCCCACAGCGCAAACACCACGTCCGGGCGCGCGGTGCGGTTCAGCGCGACGAGCCACTCGTTGAGCGCGATCGTCGTGAACACTTCCCCGCCCTTGCCTTTACCGGCAGCGTGCATTTCCTCCTCGAGCAATGCCCATGCGTGGTGCGGCAGCCCCGCGCGGGTGAGCACCTGTAGACCAGCGGCGAGGGCCTCGGCGTCGAGCGGGAGGCCCGTTGCGCGGAGGCGGTACCAGCAGGAGAGGGCGATGCGCGGGCTCTTCCGGCGCAGGAGGCCCCGGATGAGGACGGTGTGGGTCGCGATGGTGGGTGCGAGGGATGTGGACGAGAGCATGCGTTGGAATAGGGCGAGAAGGTGGGATGCTGGGAGGGTGTGATCTCGGGCTGCGACGGCGAGTGCGGAGGTGTAGCTGTAGATGTCTGGTTTGATGCTGGGTAGGCGGGAGGTAGAAAAGTTGGGCTTGGTTGGGTAGTTTGGCGGGGAGGTTTTGGAGGATTTTTTGCGGGTTGAAGAAGGCAATTTTGTGGGAGGAACGAGTGACTGTGGAGCGGAGTCCGGACGGATTGCTGTGGAGGTCTCAGAAGATGTGTCTAGGAGTGTTCGCAGAAAGTTGAACGCGGATGCTCGGTCGTTGTGTGCAGCTAGAAACAAGGTGTTTGCTCGGTGTCGAGGGTCTTGTGAGGGATCTTCAGCTTCCGGGGCGCGTTCATGAATAGCGCGGAGATACTCCTGGGCCGTGTGTATCGAGCCATTCTGCGCAAACACCCGGAGGTACGCCTCAAGCTGCGCGGCAGTCGGGACGATACCCTCCCGCGTCATTCGTTCGCGCAAGAACTTTGTGAGCTGGAGCGTGACGAAACGGTCGTTAAGCAGTGCATCGTAGGTCGTGTGGGTGAGCTTGAGCTGGCGTGCATCCATGGCCTTGAGCAGTGTGACGGCCGTGTTTGCTGTGTCGACAGAACGGGCGGGGGTGCAGGCCAGGGCCTGGAGAAGCAGATTAAAGTAGAGTTGTGGGTGGTCGAGATTGGTGCGCAGAAATGTGTCGACAATTTGGCGCATTGGCACAAGGAGACTGAATCGCGCGAGGGCGAGAAGAGTGAGAATAAGAAGGGGTCCCTGAACAGATATCGGTGCGCTTGGGAGATGCGTGTTTGTCAGGTCGACTGCTACAGGGAATGCATTGTCGTGAGTACGAATTTTGAAGGCTACGAGGTACAGAAGAAGCCAGGAAGGCAGTTTTTGGACGCCATTCCGCTGGACAAGGCCCACTGCGTCGGATAAGTTTGACTCCACGACGAGAGGCCGCCAGTGGCGGAATTGGTCTACAGAGACACCGTGCCGACTGAGTGCTGCAGGCAGATCCACTGAGCGTGGCGTGTTTAGAGCAGTTACTAGACGCCATACTGGTTCACGGGTTTCGCGAAGTAGGGCGTCGACGAAGCGTGCCGACCTTAGCGGACGGGAGTGGGTGGAATAGGCGCGTGCTGCATGGCGAGATAGCATGCGATAATGGCATCTGGATGAAGTTTAGCCAGTATCTTAGGAGGAACTGGGAGACTCACCTGCACTCGCCAAGGGTTGAATACGGTGCCCTGCGCGTCGTGGTCGCCGTTGAAATTAAGCCCGCCACAAACCAAACACACGCATACAACCTTTTTCCCTCTGCCCATTTTCTTGTGTTGCCCTCACATCCCCAACAATGCCCCGAATTCTCTTCGTCAGCGGTTTTCATCCTGCCACACGCGCCCGTGACCTGGCCTACGAATTCGAGCGGTCAGTCACTCTTTCCCGGCGTCCGAAACACACTGCTCAACTCCTTTTTCCGCACAGCTACGGTCCTCTTGTTCGCTGTGACGTGCCCGCGCCGCGCAACCCCCACGCTGGGTCCAACCCGTAAGTACTCACCCGTGTACTGTCACTCTCCAACGAGTTCGATCCAAGCCCCGCGTCGATCCGCTTTCGCTCGCTGTCGCTGTCGCTTTCGAGTCATCGTCGCTTCCGAACACCCGTAACACGAACGCTCAACAATCGACCACCCGCAGCTACGCCTTCGTCGAATTTCGCTCCCAACGTGACGCCGAAGATGCTTACTATGAAATGTGCGTCCGAGCTACTACTACAACTTCGTTCACAGGCCTTACCCGTCACCCAGGCACGGTCGTCACTTTGAAGGGTCCCGTCTGAGCATCCAGGTACGCCATTCGCCCATCTCCTGACTCCATAGGCTCAAGACTTGCTGCAGTGGGCCAAGAACCCACCCTCCTCGGTATGGCGCTACGAGCGCCGCCCGTCCCCACCGCACCGCTACTCTCGCGACTCACGCGATCCCCGTGACTCGCGCGACCGCGACCGCGAGCGTTCCCGCAGCCCCCGCCGTGACTCGGGCCGCCGCGACGACCGAGCCGAGCGCCGGCGCTCCCGCTCCCCTCATCCCGAACGCGAGCGTGAACGGCGCAGGAGCGTGTCCCCTGTGCGCCGCGACGACCGCGACCGTGCCCGGACCCCACCACCGCACTCGGCCGAGGACAAGAAGGAACTGCACATCCAGCCCCCCGTGGGCGACAGGGACAGGCTCCCGGAGAGGGAGAGGGAGAGGACCGGCCAAACTCCGCCTTATGAGCATGAGCGCTGAGTATCGAGCATCCTACCCACGTTTGAACGTTGGAGGGCTGCTGAGTCTTGTTCCGCCCTGCTGCTACAAGGGCCGTTTTTTCTTGAGCTATAGCCTTGAACGTTCTTCATTGACCTCCTTTTTTCTTGCCGAGCATTATGAAAAGTACACTCACTCTATGTGAAGCGCATCGTGGATGCGTTAACTCTTGTATCTCCTCTCTTATAAGCTTAGTTTTAACCATAGCCTTACTCTAAATTCTAACATGTTTTTTTTATTTCCAACCGTTTTTTGTCGTCGGTTATACTTGAATGCGTGGAAGCTACGTGTCCAATGACGTCTTTGATGACTCCGAACTAATTATAACAGCCGAGTGTGAATTGAATGCCAGGGTTGACCCAGCTGACCAGCCTCGTATGTCACAATGACACTGCACACACGTATACATTTGAATTCGCTGACGCCGGCTAGCATAGAAATGATTTACTGTGGCGTACTGCTCTCCGAAGGTGAGAGGTCTCTTGATCGAATAAAAGCTCGACGATGACGGATGAGATTCAAAAACACATGAGAGCATGTTTTTGCGACCTGCCAATCATCCAGATCAACCCATCGAGCCAGATTGGATCTAGATCGATATTAGTTCACGCGTCTCGCCCGTACGCGTCGTGTAAAGATTCCCAACCTTAACGATCGCCGTTCTTCGTGCTCCCAACGTACGCTACTTTTGTGTTCTCTCATTTATCCCAGGACATGCTGACGCCATCATCAACTTGAACTCAGCTTTCCACTGTATACCTATTCGCATTTTATGAACCCACGACCCCGTTCCGGCTTTCTCGTTCCTTCACACGGACACAATGGGTCGACTGCCGATGCCATGGCCCTCCACGCTCACTGGGGTCCTACGAGTGAATTTCCCTGCGGCGGCCCGTCTCCAAAGCCTGAGAATGCAGCGAGGGCTTGATGGTCCCCATGTGTAACTCCCAGATGTCACTTGTCGCACTATCCTTTGGGTCACGAGGGTGGTTGATGTATGCGTCTTGCTTTTATTTCTTTTGCATATTGATTTGTTTTCAACTCAGTGGTCGGATTCAGAATAAGGGGACGTCGACGTGGCGTCATCACCATCGCAGTTTCTTTCGCACTCCTTCTCCAATCCCAGTGCTCTGAGCGAAAGTTCATTATTTTATCAGCCTTCTTCGAGGGATCAGCGCTCCTGCTCAAAATCATGAAACGTTATTTTTATTGTATACCATCCGAAGCACGCAAACCAGTGGTGCGGTTTTTCATTAAATCAAAAGATGAACTTCATCCGTCTGGTACTCTCAATGTCCATGCACATCATCTGCTCATGTCTGTAAACAAGCTTTTGCAGCACGAATGACTCGCAAGGAAATGATAGCTATTTTGCCTCAATCATGTCATGGTACGCATTCTTATGTTAACGTGTGTTTTAAATCCCACTTCTAACACAATGTAGCTATCAAGCCTTGCAAAATTTGACTGCTTCACCTTCCACTCACCGACTTCGACTTGGAAAAAAGGCTTGGTATTGTGCCACCGTTTTCCTTCCCTAGAAGCGGTGGCAGGAAAACAGAATTACTATGCGTGTGCTCCACTGGTTTGAAATTTGATTTTAGACAAAATGCAACTTCTATAGTAGGTCCAGGGCACTTGATCAATATGTCGCTATCGCTAATTCATCTGCCGAAATTCTTTTTACAGTTTTTCTTAATCAATTTTATACTTCTGTGCTATGCTAAACTTGAGTATCACCATTAGGATTGAACACATACCATTCAGCTGGCTGAACGGAACGCGAAAATTTAAATAAAATCGCTAATCTATACATTAAAATAAGTAATTACTATGGCGAGGTGGCGCAGCGCCACTAAAAAGTAACTTGGTCGCCAAATTCTTCGTAGAATATTACGGCCATTTCTGCTGCCGCAGCCTTCGCTCTATTTCTGCTACTGCCAGTGCCTCTTCCACATTGAACATCATTGACTATGTCAATAATAAGTATTGAAAAAGGACTTCATGAAAGGAAGATAACACATACGAAATACTTTTGCAGTCCACACAGGATCATGATTGGTTTCTCCTGTTTTTTCCACATCATAAACAGGTTTTATATTGAGATTCTGTCCGATGCTGTTGAACTTCTTGATGTAATCTGCGAAAATCGAGGTTTGTGTAGAACGGCAATAGCCCAGATTGATTCTTACCTATAGAGGCCATGGTAAACCTTTCGATGTCTGAAATGGCTTTTTGAATTGAGGCGGATCTGAGGTTTGAATTGTCAGAATGTGAGGCTTTTTGATCTTTATGAATCCCTATGAGGCTGTATTGAATGTACATGCCTTCGTTTTGGGGCCCTTGAGCTCTCGGTATAAAAAAATACACCAATAGATAGTTGAGTGCATTAGGGTCACCGCCGACGTTCAATAAAACAAGAGAAAGAGATAATGACCTAAAACGACATTCATCACCACATAGCAAGTCTGTTCTGTGGAGAAGCTCGAAAGAGAGTAACGCCTGTATTTAGAAAACACAAAGGGGAAACCATCTACTGGGAACGGCTTCTAGGTGTAAGTGGTGAATATCAAGAAGTGAAGGCTCAAAAGGGGGAACGAAAGGAAAGCTAAAAACAATTGGGTGGCCAAAGATTTGAAACCGTAACGTGATTAAAATTAAAAATACAAGAGATCCATCCCTCTTTGACATAGCATAGCGGGGATCTATATTACGATCCAGCGAACAGAGACAGAGACAGTTACAACTTGACAAGAAGATATAATAGTACTCAAGTAAGTACTATATGGGAAACAATGCTGAGATCTAAGGGGCGCACTGATCACTTTAAATCAAACGAGCTATCCAACGTGACGCGCGAGCAACTGTATTTGGGATGCTAATATCCCGAGGACACCTTGGCTTGTATTCCGTTGTCGGTTACAAGGAAGGAGAGCACGGCAATATATATGACGTCATAAATATACAGTAGCTCATCCGGATCCGATGATGTGCTACGTAGCTACTAGGTGCTTAGCCAGGTGCCTGCCCATCACTTTTAATGCCCCCGATAAGGCACGTCAAACGGCCAACAGGCATAACGGTCAAATTATTCAATACGACAGGCTTGCCTCGGGTTGTTCACAAGCCGAAGAGCCTTACCCCAGTACTACCCCAATATACAGTGTACTAGCAAGTCATAGCCCCAAGCCTCGTAGCCTTATTTCTTCAAGAACTTGGCAGCACGTTGTGTATAGATACGATGACTATCTACATACATGGACAAAGGGGACGTATCCAAGTAGGACATAACGTACCAGCCTTTATATATAGGTGCGACGTAGGTGGACGAGCGGCCAGTGAGGAGAGAACGAAAGCGAACCTCTCGAGTCTAAAAACAGAAACAAAAAAGGGAAACGACAGTGATAAAATAAATAGAAATGGTGCCGAAACTAAAGAGGAAGAGGAAAAGAAAAAGAAGAGAAAAGAGAGGAATATAAATGGTGCCGAAACCAGAGATAATGGGGGGGAGGAAAGGGGGGGGTGCAAACCCAAGGTGACAATCGAGCCGCCAAACAAGATGTCGTTCGAAAGGAGGATGAGCTAAGTCGACGCCAAGGTGGTAGTCGAACGGGTGGGTATGAGTGCCGAAGCAAGGTGACAGTCGAGCCGCCAAACAAGACGTCGGTCGAATAATAAACGATGAACTGAGCGTCGGCGCCAAAGTGGTAGCCGAGCGGGTGGGTATGAGTGCCGAAGCAAAGTGACAATCGAGCCGCCAAACAAGATGCCGTTCGAAATATAGGATGAACAAAGCCGACGCCAAGGTGGTAGTCGAGCAGGTGGGTATGAGTGCCGAAGCAAAGTGACAATCGAGCCGCCAAACAAGATCCCGTTCGAAACAGAGGATGAACCAAGTCGACACCAAGGTGGTAGTCGAGCGGGTGGGTATGAGTGCCGAAGCAAAGTGACAATCGAGCCGCCAAACAAGACGTCGGTCGAATAATAAACGATGAACTGAGCGTCGGCGCCAAAGTGGTAGCCGAGTAGGTGCCGAAGCAAGGTGGCAATCCCGCCGCCAAACAAGATGCCGTTCGAATACTGTAAACCGGTCAAGCACAAGCGCCAAAGTGTACGCCGCGCGGGTATCGGTGCGTAGGAGGACGCATGGCCGGTGAGTGCATGATGCAAGGTCGCGCTACCGCCGCGGTGAGAAAAGAAAGCCCAAGGCCTGGGGCGCCAACGCCAAAGTGATCGCTGCGTGGCGTTGAATGCCGTTCGAAGAAGACTCGGAATATAAAGGGTACCGGCACCAAGGTGGTGTCGGACGGGTATAGGTGCGTAGGGGGACGCATGGCCTGTGGGTGCTGAGCTCAAGGTGGCCTTTAGTGCCGTTCGAAGAGAATAGTCGATGTCGTGTTAAGCGCTGACGCCAAGGTGGTGTTGCGCTAGTATATGGGTAGGGGAAATCTTCGGCGCGTCCGCCTTGGATGGTTCCTCGTAGATGGTGCCGCAGTCGAGACAAGTATAGGATACATGGATCGTTAGATCCCAAAGCTGGTGTGTGTCAGCCTCAATCGAAACAAGCGTACACCCAAGGCGACTCACCAAATGACATGGGGCGAAACTCCACCGCTTCTAGCAGTGGATATCAAGGTCGAGTTGTCCAGCAAGAGGACCTCTGATATTCGACGATAGTTAGCAAGGACACAAGCGCGGGGGCTGAAAGTGACGAACTGGTGAGGCAGTCAGCCCGTGGACTGTTCTGCTCGGGGCGAGGAAAACCGCATTCTACACACTCCAAAGCTGATGCACGGGTATCGCGGTGCACCACGACGTGTATCCCGCCTAGGCGAGGTCAAGTAATTCATGTCAGCCACAAACTCAAGTCACTCAACGACGACGAACCTTGGAGATAAAGATCCCAGTACCTACACCCTTCTCGAGATAAAAGGAAACTCCGTTCCAGTCTAAGCGGGGTTGAGCATTGAAGAACACAGAGCGGCGGCGGCGAACACGACGTACCTCAGTAGGAAGCGATTCGAAAGCAATGAGGAACGCCGGCAGGGAGGTACCTGGCACATGCGTACCCATACAAATGAAAGCGTGTGAGGGAGGATTGACGGTCGTCAGTAGCTGAAAAGATGCGACGAGGTGGTGGAAGGTGGTCAAGAGCCCCGGGGTTCCAAGTAGATAGCTCGCGGGTCTTTATACACCACTTCAGACGTCTCAGTTTGAGACTGCTGGTCAATTTCTAAACGATCTGTAATCCGCACGCACAGGCTACTGTCGGCTCGGGGATGTAGTTTTGCGACCTATGAGCTCTCCATCCTCTATAATATAGTCACCCTTGAGTATGCGTCGATAACAATGGTTAATATTTGACAAGAATTGGGCTAGCAGTCGAATTTCTGAACGTTTGAGAGTATATCAGGTGAGAAGGATGAAGATAGGCCCTGCGTAGCTTTAAGAAATTGAGACCGAAATCGAGTCAAACGGCGAACCTGCGTAGTACTATGTCGTATAGGCAAGATGAGATGGCGGGAGGAGTAAAGAAGACATCGGAGGGCGAAAAGCTCCGGGCCGGCCTCAGCTTTCTATCTCCGAGTCTAAATTGTCCCTAGAATCGACACCAACACCTAATTCTTTCCTTGTCCATTTCCTCTCCCGATAAACGAGCAAAATAGACGCAGCCAAGTCTAAAATATCTCCGTAGGTCTTCGTTCGCTTGTTCATTAGGACCCAAACCCAACCTGCCACCTTCCTCATCCAACTGGGGAATTGGACGGCATCGTCACCGCAACTCCGACAACCTGCGATCCCTGATGACGGCTAGTTCAGTCGCAGAGCCCAGTTTGCCAGTCGTATAATACACCTTGCCAATATTTTCTTCTGAGGCCTGTTCTCGATCCAGCTAGTCCTTCACTTGCAAATTTGTATTCCAGGTTGTTCGAGTTTCATTATTCTAAACAGAGCTATATCTTCCGGAATCCTTTTCTATTAGCTATTTAGGGGATCCCTGATAGCTTTCCTCGCACCAGGAGCTCTAAGATTTCCCGCGATACCCACTTTCAGCGTAAGAGTTGCGTCCATATAGCTCTAAGCCAGACCACAGTGCCGTCAGATGCCGTCACCAAGTGACCACCGAGCCCAACACACCGGAGCCTCTCAACGGGCCAGCTAGAGACAAGGAACAGACAGGTCTAGGCCCAAGAAATGGAAAGTCATAGAGGCTAGAACCATACAGTGTCGATCGTAGTAAAATTTCAAGCCAGTGGTAAATAAATGAGACCACTGGTGGAGAAAGCAAGAACTGAGGGAATGTTCCTCAGAGAGATTTAGACAGGGCTAATGACGGCAACATCGCGTCGCCGGTCTGAGCTATTCTGGGTAGTATTCTGAAGGCTACTCTGACAACCCACCGGGGTCACTGGCCTCCGTCACAACGAAATAGGTCAAGTGTGTTTGATTCCAATGCTAGGAATAGAAGAATTTCAATAGAAAGCCTCCGGTTCCGTGAGTTGAATGGGGCAGACCGACAAATATGGTCTGTAGACTGCGATGATAAGAGTTTGTAGGGAACCGGATTTCACTGGCACGCGAATCTGATTCCGTCAACTTGATATCCAACCGCCTTCCGCCACACACTCACCATTTTCCCTGTCTCCCTCGTGGTCACCACTTACTGCACATCTCTCATAAACACTATGAATCGTAGGACACATTCCTCAAGAATACCCACGGTCAACGATCTTCGTGTATGTTTGTCCAACTGTGATCCTTTCGGAGTATCTCTCATCTCTATCCAGGTCAAACTCTGCTACATTTGCAGAGAGGAAGAACAATATGATGCTCGTAGGTTTCCCGAACCCTTTACGACGTTGTAAATCTCACAAACTGTCTTTGGCTCCGCTCAGCAGCTGAAGATCCTCCAAGGGCATGGACACACCCGTGCACCTGCACCCTTGTTGCACACGAGTCTTGTCTCTTACGATGGATACAAACCTCCCAAGCAGATACAGCACGTGCGGCGAATGCTCTCAAGTGTCCCCAGTGTGGTACAAAGTACGAGCTCGTGAGCCATCGCCCAACTATCTTGAAGCTGTTTGGGGCGGGGAATAGCGCACTACAGCGTGCAGGCAGGCTAGTGACGCTGTGTGGGGCTGCTGGGATAATAGCTGTTTTCGCTTCAGGTGTGCTGAACAATGCAATGAAGGCAAGTGTGTTGCTGACTTGGAATAGGTGTCTATATCGCGTTGACCGCCTACGGGGCTTGGGCAGTCAAGCAATTCATCGGCGAAGAGTGCGTCTCTATTTTACTTATCGACTAACCTAATCTTGCCCGTTCTAGGATGTTTGAACTCCTGCTCACTGACAATCCCGCCAACTGGTCCTGGACGACCTTCTTCAACCTTCCCACTGTCCCTCTCTCCCTCGTTCTCTCGCGTTTCCAAACGCCCGCCCTCATCCCGTCCCTCATTCCCATACTCCTCATATGGCCTCCGGCCCCACCCCTCAACCTCAACCTACACGTTGGTGCATCGACATCCGCATCCACTGACATCCGTCTACCGCAACCCAACGCCATTGAGCTGCACCCACACCACGCTGCGAGGCCCAACCCCTTCTGGACCTGGCCTCCCACACCGACAGTGTTCGGCTTTGTCGTTGTGCCACTCGTGCGTGCGGTGTACCGCCGGCTGTGGGCTCGTGTACAGGTGTGGGTACTGGGCTCGCAGCCGCCAAGCGCAAGACGCACTCTCGGCGTCACCTGGGACGGGTGGCCTTTGGTCATCCGCATCCGGGCGGATATTAGGCGAGAAGGCCAGGTGCAGCAGGGTGGGAACGAGCAGGAGGGTGGGGCAGTTTTAGCGCAGGCGCAGGCGCAGGACGATGAGGTCCCAGAGGAGCAACGTGCACTGGCCGCTGCAGAGCAGCACATCTCTATATCTACGTCCTCGCTTGGGCGCCGGGTGGGCGGTGCGTTGATGATCCCATACATTTCTGCCCGCATGGGCTCGCTGTTGCTTTCTTTGTCGAAGAATTCAGCCCTCCTGCGGCGCGCACTGGCGGTTCGCCCACCGCTAGTAGAAACAGGGCACAGGACATGGATACCGGGAGAATGGGAAGGGCTGAGCGCAGTTCGGCATGTGCAGAAAGCGCTCGGTATGGTGTGGCGTTCGAGCTGGAGAGGTAGCGGTACATGGGCGCGTGCAGACCCTGTGTGGTGGAGGAATGCGATCGGACTTGGAGTGTTTGTCGTGGTGCGTCTTTTCTGGCCCCTGGCTGATATGCTTGACTTTATTGAGACAATCGAATGTTGTAGGCGAAAGACTGCATTGAGCTCATGTACCTGTGGCTTACGACACGCGAGCTGTCTAGCCGACACGTCAAGAACAGAGACTTTTCGGGGGTTGACATTCGCGAGCTCGACCTTATACCAGGTTTCCCCCGCGGCTCTCAATTCGAGGGTGAGCAACAGTTACCAGTAAGGGCACGCTCATTACCCAGGGGGTTGTAGATAGTCGTAAGTAGTATTGGATAGGTAATATTAACTGGACAATACAAAAGTTGGAGGCAACCATGAAGAGGTTGGGCATAATTAACACAAGTATGATAACATCCTTTGAATTTTTTTTGGGGGATGGTTCGCGCTAACTGCTTAACCAAGCTTGGTGCGCTGGGACTCGATGATCGATGGACATTGACTTGGATGTTCAATTTGAGTCCCAAATTCCCAGCGAAACAAATTTTAACATATCAATGAGGGCAAGCTTGAATTTTGGCCAACAAGCCGTTGCATTAGGTGGTCGTGAATTGAGCACTCTAATAGACTCTAATTAACATGTTCTCGTTGTGTTAAATTGTTCATTCACTGTCTCTGCGTGTTCGGTATGCCGTGATTCCCTATCTACTCAACGACGATATTTACGCCACAAGACCTTTAGATGTTACGCGTTATTCTTGATTCTGACAAGTTTCTTTTCTCTCGGTGTATGTATATCAACCTCGATTTATTTGCGCCACCATGACGCGGCTTAATTGCTGCAGCTTCGAGTAGCTTACAAACGATTATGGCTTACATCCATGCCCGAATGGTTCACTGTTAACGACATACTTACGAATGCCATTTATCAGCCAACGCTGACTCGGGTCGACTACTAATTTTTGTAAGCAAAGCACGTCATTAATGAGATCTATCATCCCTTCTCTTGTAGTATTTAAAGGCCTTGCCGAAATGGGTAAACTTAATTTTCCGCCCCGCATAACATGTCAGTCCTATCGCCGCCTTCTACCACCTGTACCACCGGCAAGCTCTCTTTTTTCGTGCCTCCCCGAAACGGCGAACGTGCATACCAGACTATCAACGTCGATCCAAAGACAGGAGAACGCGCCACCAACTTTGAACGAGAGGAAAGAGAGGTTGTCATCGAAAATCTACGCGGGAAGGAGGACACGGCAACACTCGATACAGCAGGCTTTCAGCTCGTGCACCGGCCAGCCAAGCACACTGCATTTACAGAAGATGAAGCTGTGAAGCGGGAGTACTACCCTGAAAGTGTGGAGCTCATCAAAGAGCTAACTGGCGCCAGCCGAGTCGTCTTGTTCGATCATAGTGCGCCGCGAATTCTCCATCTTCATCGCGCACTGGAACTAATCATGATCACGTCATTTTAGCTATCCGTCGCCGCCGCCCAGGCGAGATAGACGATGGCCCCAACAAGAGGCAGCCCGTCTCACAGGCCCACGTAGATCAGACAACCGCATCCTCCATTGCCCGCGTGCACCGACACGTCCCCGAAGACGCGACTACCCTGCTCCAGCGTCGCTTCCAAATCATCAACTTGTGGCGCCCCATCGCGCACCCTGCACTTGACTGGCCCTTGACGCTCTGCGACTACAGAAGTGTCGACCCGAAGGAGGACACCGTCCCAATTGCCCTTGTATACCCCGATCATGAGGGAGAGACGCTCGGCGTCAGGTATAATCCCAATCAAAGGTGGAATTATTTCCGGGGGGTAACACCAGAGGAGGCTATCCTCATTAAATGGTGAGTATGAATTGATGTTTTTTGTGTCTTCAGAAATTATATTGAAATTCCCGACAGTTTTGACTCCGTTCAGGATGGCAGCGTCGCGGTATTTACTCCGCACAGCGGGTTTCAGGACCCTACAACGCCCGAGGGGACGCCTCCACGGGAGTCTATTGAGCTCAGAGCACTCGTATTCTACGACTAGTTTCAGCATCCTACTTGTGATTAACTAGATGTGTGCTCACCCTATATTTCCACTGTTTTCATTGCATATCATGCTTTGGTTCTTCATAGGAGACTTGGCGCAAATACTTAATGTCCCAAGCTCTTAAATGATTGATATTCTCAAACTCACTGCGCTGATAAGCTCATGCTGTCGCGCCTGACTATAAATTTAATGTTTCAGCTTTACATGACACCCAAACCAGCCTTGAGCTCTGCAGCCAAGTCGTCCATCGCCGCCTCATCATCCTCGTCCTCGGGCTTCAAATTCTTCGCCTCCTGGAGACACCGCACGCAATTACACTCGCCGAAACCCCAGGCTTGCAGCTCCTGCCTGCGTCTCCGCACGTTCAGCTCGGGATTGACATAAGTTACAACCAGTTCCTCGCCAGGCAGGATGGCGCGTCGGGAAATCATCACGATGCGTGAGAGCGACGTGCGGTCGTTATGCCGCACGGAGACATTTGGCGTACAGGAGTGGTTCAGGTGGGAGTGCAGCGTATACAGACCGCCGTGTGCCTCCAAGTCTATCACGGTTTAGTGGGTGCATTTAGCATAGAGGGGATCGAGGAGCTCACTCAAACTCATCCGGCCTAGACCACGCAGGAAACCGTCATACTCGAACAACGCGTTCTCGATTGCAGGGTTCAGCGGCTTCTTCAAGATTTTAGCGAGGCTTTTCTGTTCAGCAGAAGTCTTGGGTGTGCGAAAGGCATGGAGGAAGGCATTATGTGCTTTCTTCCACGAAGTCCGATCCGGTTCAGACATACCTGATCTACACGCAAGGTTATGCATGTCGATATTTGAGGGACATGGGCACGTACTGGTTAAAGTTGTATTTGAAGCGCTCCTCAAGTCCGAGCTCAGCGAAGCCGGTTACAGTTTTCCAGTCTTTTTCCTCCTCTTCGGTGCTGCGCTGCCCTGCTAGAAGAACACGCGACGTGCACTGGGCTAACGCGTGAAGAGCCATCCACTGTGTGTCCTTGATCATTTTGAGGAGAGGGGCACATCCTGGGTTCTGAGCGGAACATAATAGTGGGTGGTTTTTAGCAGAACGTGATAGACACAGGCGGTTACAGAACCGGTACGGGCAGTGCTGTGTCGACGAGGATGATGCGGCGCAGGGAAGTGTCAAGGGTGACGAGCGCTCAAGGGGTGTAGAGCAGAAGCCACACGCATCGGAAGATGCTTGCATATCGAATAGATTCCTGTGGAAGATCTTCTAGCTTTAGAAACTGCGCCGCAGCGGAAAAACACGTACCATTCTGGCGCGAGGATGAAGGGGTCTTCCTTCCAAATTGTCTCTCCGTCAGCAATTTCCTGGGTTGCCACTAGTCCCTTGCCCTTTCTCTTGTCAAAATATTTCACTGCGACCTTAGTCGTCCATTTGGATATGTCCAGACCGGGGATAACGCGCGATGAGGGATAAACAATGTCTGTTCCTTGAGGACTGGGGGTATCGAGGATCAAGCCCTCCTTTTGAAGGACCTTACGCGCACGCTTTTCACTGACGACCCAGTTAGGGTAGCTGGTGAGGAGCAGCGCGTGAGTTTTCGCAATTCCAAGACTGGGGTATCGGGTTTTAAGCGCCACCAAAGCCGATTTGAGCTCATCCTCTGACGGGGAGATTTTGGGTGTATCCGACATGATAAAGGTGTGGCGTAGGTGTGGATATATGTCAGAGAACGTCAAAAATGAATCCTTGTCCTATGAGTTTATAGAGGAAATAATTTTATCGATACATGACGATCGGCGAATGAGAAACGCGAGATTTGCTGGCGCCTTTAGATCTAATCAAAACCAAATACAGATGCAGTATCGTCGGACCTCACAAACACAGTCTTGCGTAGAAAATAAAGAAAATGAACTCTAGGTGTTTATTTTCTTGCATTTGAGGTTCTGTTAATATTTAAAAACGAGTTAGTCTTAACACGTTGACGACCAGAGTGTCGGTTTTCGGAATATCAGCCCAATGCGTTAGACGCCACAGCCAAGCATACGCACACATTCCGGTCGACTAGCTTCTTGAAGGAAGACGCGGCGTACGCGTCAACATAATCTACTCTCACCCCGATCCCACTATGGCACCTCTTGCAGTTCAAATCAAGCATGCAGGAAAGGTCTACGACGTTCAGCTAGACCCTGATCTCCCCCCAGCAGTCTTCAAGGATGCAGTCTACCAGGCCACTGGTGTTCCCGTCGATCGAATGAAGGTTATGGTTAAAGGCGGCGTGCTCAAGGTGCTTGCACTTCCTGGAATTATTTCTCTTATAATAATCAATGTGAACAGGATGACTCTTCGTGGAAGAAGATTGGTCCCAAGGCTGGGCAATCATTTATGGTCATTGGAGCGGCCGGAGAACTGCCAAAACCACCCACAAAGCCTATTGTTTTCCTAGAGGGTAATTCTTCGCCCGAGAATCAAAATCGAAGTTCACATGTTATCTTTAGATATGGACGACGCTGAGCTAGCAGAAGCTGTAACACTTTTTGATCTGTCTTCTTATGTAGCCCTGACTTTCTTTTACAGCTCGCTAAACCTGTCGGCCTTCGCAAGTAAGCCTCAAATCGATTCATTACGTCTATAAACGCTTAAAATTTATCCTCCAGTCTAGGAAATACTTGCTACATGAATGCTTCTGTCCAGGCTCTGCGCGCTATCCCGGAACTTCAGGTTGCTCTTAGCGCGTACGTCATCGTTCTAGATTTGGATAGCATAATATCCCTGACACCCATTTTCGACAAGTCCTTCCCTTCAATCAGCCACTCCCCTCCCGGCTGCTCTACGTGATCTGTATACTACGATGTCTCGGACCACGGATAGTATCACGCCGATGACTTTCCTTTCAACTTTACGCCAGGTTCGGAAGAGTCTTAGTCAATAATTATTACCCGGATTCAACCCTAAACTTCATCTCATCTATGACAGGTTAATCCACAATTTGCAGAGATGGATCGAAGTGGCTCAAAGATACCTGGTATGCCTGGCGGTTACGCGCAACAGGGTAATTCAGATTTATTTTCAAATAGGATGCTTTATTAATCAGTATGAAAGATGCTGAGGAGTGCTTCGGACAAATCATCAACACTTTACGGAACGTCCCCGGACTTTCATCATCTTCGTCCTCTCCATCTGAACTGGCGGCGTCCAATCCCAAGAAGTTTGTGGAGCAGTATCTGATGGGTGAAATGCGTCGAGAGTGAGCACCATATCCGTCTCCCAATGTGAATAATGTTCACCATCTCTCTATAGGCTAACGTGCGACGAAGCCCCGACGGAAGAACCCTCCATCGCAAACGAGAGTATCCTGAAAATTGAATGCAATATTAACTCTTCTACGAATTTCATGCTCACAGGCATCATGAATGTAATTACATTTCTTGTCTTCGCTCTTTTTTACATCTCTTACGTATTTGGCCTCTAGTCCTTGGACCAAAAAGTTGAAAAACGCTCGCCGACACTCGGCCGCGAAGCCCTGTACACCCAAAAATCGCGCATGACGCGTCTGCCTGGGTACCTCGTCGTACACATGGTTCGATTTGAGTGGCGACAGGATATCCTGAAGAAGACCAAGATTATGGTAAGCCTCCACTCCGAACATTTTCAGACCATCCTCACCAAGATCACCCCCCAGCGTAAAGTGAAATTCCCTCTCGAGTTCGATGCGTTGGACCTCGCAACGGAAGATCTTAAAGCAAGGTTACTGCCTGCCAGCCGGAAACTTAAGGACGTCGCGAAGGAGCGTGCAGAGCGGCGCAAGGTGAGGAAGCGCACAAAGGCCGTCGCGAACAGCGTCAACGCCACGCCTTCTGCCACTGCTGCTGCCGCATCGTCAACCGTGGTCACTATGGATGTGGAGATGGGTGACTCGACAGGAATCGCGGCGGTAGACACGCCCACGGGCGAGGCAACTCAGGAGAAGGGGAAGCAGCTTGCTACTGGCGAGCTAGATGACGAGAACGTGTATCGTGCGCAGGAGAAGGAGGCGCTAGAGGCCCTTATTGACCCCGAGGTGAAGCAAGATGTTGGCGCAAGCATCGGTGGACTGTATGACCTTGTTGGTACGCCTCATTTTTTACGAAGCGCTTATTTCCAGTGAAGTGACTAACGCGATCGACAGCGATCGTGACCCACAAGGGCGCGCATGCCGACGGTGGTCATTATATTGGCTTTGTCAAGAAGAGCGTGTTCCATGCATCGAAGAATGCTGCCCACCCGACGGCACCTGCGGACGCTGCGGCTGCGGGGATCAGCGCCCCATCTGGATCTTCTATTATTGAGTTAGACGAGGACGACGAAGACTGGTACAAGTTTGATGACGACAAGGTATCTATCTTCCCGAAGGAGAAGCTATCGACGCTTGAGGGTGGAGGTATGTTCTACTTTCCCTGCCTGTTTGATGCGTTCTAAAGATCTTTTGAAACAGGCGAAGACTCGTCAGCGTATCTGTTGGTTTACAGGAGTAAATCGATCTGAGGAGCAGGAATCGCTCTACTGGACCCTGTCTTTATCGCATAGCTCTCCCGACTTGTGAATTACCGTCCCAGTATGATTATAGCCTCTGGTACGGACTTTCGCTGAGTATATTACTGTTGGGTCCTTGTCTGGTAAACGTATTACTAAAGAATAAAATCGTTTGCTTGATGTAAACCCCCTTTGAATGAATTTTCGAAGTCACATGCCTTGAAGAAATTCTTCTAGGATCGGTACGTATAATAGGCATCCAGCTGATAGCAAAAAAAAGCAAAAATCTGCAACAGCAGCTAATCCTTCCATTGGAAACACTCTCATAGACATGTTTGAGCTTCCAGTCAGGCAGTGTTATACAGAAAAGAGAGTTCGGTTATCAGTATTGAAAAAAGAAATAGGCTAAGCTTGAGCTACACGGGGGTAGGTGGTGGAACACCTTGAGGAGGAAAACCAAAATAACATAAAAGGAAAAAGAGTCGTTATCAGGGAGCTCGAGCGCGGAAGCGCAAGTAGGAAGATTGCAGTGGCGGCCCCGCATCTGTGTGGTTGTAGAACAAAACTGAGGTTGAGGGAAGAGCGAGATGGGTCGTGGGTGATAGACTATACTGCGACGACTACTAAGTACTACTACTTACTACTACTACGGGACTAGGACCAGAGACCAGCGTCGTCTATATATATGGCATGCAATAATCGTGACGTGTAATGTGCCTCCTTCAGATGGCGATCGACGAATGCAGAGAGAGAGTTTATAAATTGCATGCAAACAAAAAATGGGATGGATGATGATCGAGCTGCGGACAAGATAATGGTGGATTGATTATGTACGATGGATGAGCCGTTGGGGATGGAGCAAAAACCGTGGGTAGGCCAAGAAGCGAAGGAAAGAACTAGAGAAAATGAAGAGAGACTGAGAGTTCGTTTACTGTGTTGCGTTCTTGACCATCTACAATACCGCACAGAATCAGTTTATACTCGAGGTTAAAGGAGGGGAGAGAAAGACGTACTTCGCGTGCCCACCGCATAGTCTTCTTGGTCTCTGGGGGCATGCGGTTCTTCGAGCGTAGCTCTGCAGCGACCCAGTTGTTGAGCAACAACTGCTTGAGCTGGCCACCTGGGAACGAGTCTGCGAGATCACCAAGGAGGCCGAACGATAGTCGCATGAGCGAGTCTGTCCGCTCCTCGTCCGTTAGGCAGCGCTGGATGAGCTCCAGAATCGAGGGAGAGTGTGGGAGGAGCAGGGAAACTGAGATGAAGGTTAGACTCAAGGAGGCAGGGGATATATAGGAAGGGCAGCATACCTTTTTCTGTCTTCTTAAGACCAGTGACGATACCAGTGTAAGCCTCAAGGATGCCCTCACGAAGTTGTACAACATAGTCCACAAGATCATAATCGAGCTGAAAAACAACAGATTAGCGTCTCCCGTTGAATATCCATGGCGGAGCACATACAGGATTTGGTTCCACCCCGCCCGCCTGTCTCAGCACACCCATTGTTGTGTCCAAATACGGCTCAAACTCCGGACCGATTGCAAGTGCGATATCGCCGAAGCAAGACAGGATCGAGATCTTCACGTTACGGTTGAGGACCTCGCTCTGCAGGTTCTCGAAGAGCACCGTCATGAAGGGGTTCGCGTACTGTGCGCTCTGGTCACCGAGCGCGCGTGAGATGTCGCCGATGATACCGACAGCGACCGTGCACAGTTGAGTATCTTCGTGCGCCTTGAGTGCGGGATAAAGGAAGGGCAGGAAGGCTTGGATGTACGGCGCAAAGTTGGCTTCGAGCGCTGGTAGAGTGGAAGGTGTGGTTAGTTTGTAGTGCAATCTCCAGGACTGTCATGCCCACCTGATGCGAGCGAGCCAACAACAAGGAAGGCATCCTCGAGAACAGTGGAGGTCTTGCCAGCCGCTTGGATGAGCTGGAGTATAAGCGTCATGACACGATCGGCAAGCGGCTGGATGCCATCATTGAGTTTACGGATGACGCACTGCACGACCAATCAGCTCTAGAGCTTTACAACAGGGAAGAAAAAAAAGAAACGGACGATGACAACGCTGCAGAAGTTGCTTTGGAGCTCATTCCAGTTGTTGCGGTCGTCGACACCAAGGATCTGGTTCTAAAGAGCAGAGTAAAGAAGCCCAGTGAGTCACATAGGTATGATCCTGATGGACTAGAACTGGGACACACCTGCATGCCAAGGAGCTGCTCCATACGTTGCAGAATTGCCACGACGGTGTTCTGCACTACAGTGATCGAATCGGGGGTCGCCTGCGTCAGATACGATGTTATCGCCTCGTACGCTGCCGTACGGTAGTTGGCCTCATTTCCCGCGCTATAATATATATATCATCAACACCCCATAAATAACTAAGCCGAAGTATAGAGAGACACACCTCTCAGTCACGCGCATTAGCGCCTGTACAACACCCTCGTAATACGGTGACAAGGGGCTCGACGCTGGGCGGAAATCGGGGTCGTCCTCATAGAATATGCCCAGCTGATCCGCCAAGTTCATCAGCGCCCAACAGCAGTTGGCGACGACACGCGGGGAGTCCTGGAGTCCATTCACCAACGCGGAAATGAGGGGGTGCAGGTGCACATCGGGCTTAATGCATGTGACGAGTAGGTCGCAAATCCGTCCGAGCGTCCAGGCGGTAGTGTCCTTGACGTGTGGATTCGGGTCGGTCATCATGTCGATGAGGAGGGGCAGCGCCTGGTTTACGAGCGGCGTGAGCACGGATGGATCTGGACCCTCAAGGATTGAGCCAAAGGTCATCACAGCAGCCTCGCGCTGGTGCCAGTCCTCTGCCTTGATGTGCGCTTCAATGAAAGGGATAACGGCGGGTACGACAGCGTCCTGCACGGCGCCGGCGAGGAGGGAGAGACATGTGCCTGCGGCCATGGAGACGTTCCACTCGTCATCGTCAGCATCTTCCTCTTGCTTTGTGAGAAGAAGAAGGAGGACGGGGATGATCTCGGGAAGGGCGATTTTGGCGAAGTGCTTCGACTCGGTTTCGGGGGTCTCACCATAGTCTTGAGCCTGTGGGAGGCGATTAGAGGGTTGGGAAAGGTGAATAATGCTGGGGGGCGTACCTCTTGAGCTTCGAGTGCAAGATCGACCTCCTCTTCGCATACTGTCGACCAGAATTCGACTGCCTGGAGTGCGACTCGCTCATCGGAATGTTTCATGCCTACGACAGTCAGCTGTAAAAATTTGAGCTTGCGATCTTTGTGTATCATGGTATTGCAACCTACGCCAAAGAGTGCCTGCTCCATGTACAACGCCATCTTATCATAGTACAGGCCCATGATGCGTACTAGACACTCAAAGGCTCCGACCTGAACAGCCACAGAAGCGTTTTGTGTCGCCTCACAAACTACCTGCATGATGTAGTTCCGCTCTCCCTGCATAAAGAAGTTCCGATGAGTATCTGAGAGGCCGTTAGAAAAGAGAACACACCTCGCGTTCAAAGTTCTCGCGTACAAACTCGAGTGAGTTGAACAGGGCATGGATGGCAGCGAGTTGAACCTCTGTCGATGGCTCTTCCTTGCGTGCGCCGTGGATGACGGCGGTCAGGATCTCGTTCGAGCGTAACGTCAAGATCTCCGGTTTCTACGGAGCGAGCCGATGCGTCAGTCCTCAAAGAGACACGAAAAGATCGGGGGAATGCGCACTATGGTTTCACAGATGAAGCCGATGGTTTGTAGGGTGGCGATTTTGAGATTTGTGTTTTGCTGGTTGTTGACGAAGCCGAGGAGGAGCTCGATGAGATCGGGCCATTGGTTCTGAGGGAGTTCCACGGCGGCGATGGCGGCGACGACCTGAGAGGCAAAATTGCCGGCCTTCTGGGATGTAGAACCGAGAGTGAGGAGAGCATCCTGCTTGATCTTGGCCTTTGTATCGTTGCTGAGCGCGAGCCACCTGTTCGAGTACTCAGTTTGGCGCGTGCTCTCCTAGGGGGCCGTGAAAAAGAGCTATGTAATACGAAAAAGAGCGTACCCGAGCTGAAAGGGCGTTCTTCAGGGCAAGGCCTGCTGCGTTTCGTACGTGAATGGCGTTACTCTCTTCCAGTAGCACGGACGAGAGCATTAGCATATACTCGGGCTGCAGAGGAGCCGCGATGAGTCATTTTCGAGATACTGCAGAGAGTAAAAACACACGTAGTTGTCCCGTGCAGCATTTTCGAGCTTTTCTGTGGCATCCTGGCGCGTATTCGCATCTAGCGAAGAGTCAGAAAGACTAGTGAGGTGATTTGGAGGGTTTATTACCTGGAGATAGGGTATTTGTGAGGAGGTCTGTTGCGTTCATTGGATCGTAAAGTAGAAACGGGAAGAGAAGGGTATGGAGAGTCGTGGATGAACGACGATAGCGGGCTGTGATAACAACCCTGATGATGGCTTTGTGAAAAAAACAATACAAGTCCACACACGCCTGATCATCCCAAATCTCCCTTTCTCTTTACACAACACTGCACCAAATGGCAGATCGGGTCAGTGATACCCTTGTTCTCTCTGGTCTGCATATCGACTCATCCACCAGGGTCGTGGTGCAGCTCGCGGCGCCAGAGCAGCCCCAGCAGGCGCTTTTAGAGGCCGCCACGGTGGCCCACAGGGCTCCCAGCCTACCATGGACAAACCTAAACGCGAGGCAATCCTTGATCTATCTAAATACGTGAACGAGCGCATCCGTGTCAAGTTTACCGGCGGACGCGAGGGTGTGTTGTTCTGCCCACCATCTCATTTCATACAATCTATCTAAAACATGCACCCAAAAGTCACAGGCATCTTGAAGGGCTACGATCAACTGCTCAACCTCGTCCTCGACGATGTGGAAGAAGAAATTCTGGGTAAGTTCTGTTCGTAATCTCATCATGAAATAGTAACGATCCTCGATCATAGAGCCCGAGTCGCACACGCGCTCGTTAGGCCTCGCCGTCCTACGCGGTCCCACCATAACGCTCCTGAGCCCCGTGGACGGCTCAGAGGAGATCGCGAACCCTTTCATCGCGCAGGAGGAATGAACACGTCCTGAACTGCTACACTCTGGGATCGCCAATCTCCTCTCCTTTTTGTATCGCCCTCATACTTAGTCACACTTACGTACCTTACCTCATCGTATCTTCGCCTTTCTTGCACTCCTCTGTAGTATAAAACATGTTTGAGTCTGCTGTACAGTACACGAGACATGTCCCAAATGGTAAATGGCAAATTGAATCCAAAACCAGGCCATGCCACGCACACGGGTACGCGACTTGCCTGTGTAATGACAAGGAGGACGTGCGGTGCATGGGCATACGGTCCATGCCGGGAGAGAGGGAAGGCCAACCGGATTCTAGGGCGGCAAGCGGTCCACGGATGAGTTGGGTTGGTTATACGATAACAGTGGCCACTGCAGCGCGGGAGGTACATGGATGGGTGGTGGGTGTGTTGGTTGAGGGCGCGACCGCGGGTGGTGCAGTTGTCGACTAAAAGCAATGCACAATGCAGGCATGCGGGGCGTAAGGTAGTGTGAGCGTAAGCGTAGGAGGGAAGTAAAATAAGCAGAGGGCAGAAGCAACCAAATGGAAACTGGTGGGTCAGGATCAGGAAGAAGGCAGACGAGAAGTCGATAACTATAGCTTCAACGACCGCTGCATGTGACATGTTGGAAGACACTATACACGGGACACGGGACACCGAGAACCGGGGGCAGGCAAGCAGATATGAGCATGTACACCGAACACGAGGAGTAGGCCGACGCAGAACCGGAACGCGGAACCGGAACTGCTGGGGCCACCGAGGCCGAAATATGAGCATATGGGGTCGATGCGAGGTACATTGGCATCGAAGATATTATAGCGAACTTGAAGCACCTTCACTCGAAGTGAGCATCGGACACACGGTCATAGACTCTGGGGTCCCCATAGCATCTAGCAGGGCGCCGTGGGGGAGCTATATCTTATGCTCCATCTCCCTCGGCACCCCGCACCACTGGGCTGTCCGCCTCCCCTTCGGCCCCTGGGATCACGATGACAACCTTCCCGCCCTCGTCCTCGTCCTCGCTCCCGCGCCTGCCCATCTTTCCGATCTCCTTGGCCCCGAATTGAGCGTCCAGGATCGGAGGGATAGCAGTGGGCGGCGGCGAAGGGGACGGTGAGCGGGACAGAGATGTCGTATACCCTGTTGATGAGGGCGCCGGCGAGCTCCCGTTCGAGTTAGACTGCGGGGACGAGGCGCCGTCGCCCTCGGCGCGTGGAGCAATGAAACGGGCATGTGGATCGGTAGCGGGGAGATTGTTCTTGGCGACATTGTCAGCGCTGGTGGGAGCAAGGGGGACGGTGACCGGGCTGGGGGTAGGGGTGAGGGTGGGCAGTGGCGGGGAGCGGGGTATGCGCCGTGTGGATAATGCAACCGGCAAGGACACGGTAGCGGGGCATCCTGTGGTCGGCATCGGCAGCGACACTGGCTGTGGCAGGGTTGCTATCGACGGTGAAGAGGCGGGTAGGCGTGGTGAAGAAGGCCCAATGGTCGGCGAAGAGTAAAGATGCGAATGTGGTGGTGGTGTGGGCGCAGTGACTGTTGCGTTGGATAGTGAGTGTGCATGATGCTGGTGCTGATGATGATGATGGTGCTGGTGCACCTGTGGATGAGCATACGTTGTCGGCGTGGGTGTATCGGGCCCTCCACTGCTGCCACGACGTACATGCGCACGTGGGTCTCGGTTCATGGACGTGAAAGCAGGCATGCTTGGTGGGAAAATGTCTCTGGGGACCTCGACAGGGGTCGGGGTTATGGACATGGTATTGGGGCCGTGGATGTGAGCGGAGCTATGAGTTTGATACACTGTATGGTGGGAATGGGGGCTACCGTGGGTCTGGTATTGCGCGAGGAGCGATGCATGCGAGTTTCCGGGGGTTGGGTATACGACTTTCGGGCATGGCGAGCGAGGCACGCCCGTCGTCTGGTAAAATACAGTAGAGGGCTCGGTAAGAGGCTGGCGGTGGTGTTCAGCCAACGAGGGAGAATGTGATTGAGATTGGCAGTCAGGAGAAGGTGGTAGTGGGACGGACACGCCCAGGGGGGTGCTCGACAAGGATGAAGGCCATGCCGGACGCGGTGGGCGTGGTGACACACGCTGCCTAGGGACCTCAACACTGTTGATGCGCGAGCAGGGTAGCGAAATCGGACTTTGGGCAGGGCCAGCTATGGGGGTATGTAAGGGGGCGGGGCGAAGTGTTGGGATGGGCGAGTTGGTGGTCGTCTCACGGGGATAGCGGACACGCCCTCCAAGCGCCTGCGCACTGAAGTTCGACGCCTGGGGTAGACGTATGGCGGTGGCATCACGGGTATGCCAAGACGGGCGGCGCCCCCCGGATCCATTCATCGTAGAGCCCTCAGTGTATGAGCGCACAGAGGTGACATCGTCAGACTCTGCCGCTTCCGATCGGGTCTCCTCGTCTGTGAGGAATTCACTATTACTTGAAGAGGAGTGGTACGCAGACGTTTCCTTCTCGCGTGCCTCCGTAGACGAGGTCGCCATCTCCAGTCCCATCCCAAGTTGACTTTCAAACAGCGAGTGGTCTGCCGAAGGTGCCTCCGCCGGAGGTGGGCTCGTCCACTTGCTTCGCTTCGGAGCCATATGTTCTGGCATATGTTCAGGTGGTGGCGGGCGAATTGTTACAGAATGCCGCGGGCCTGGTTCGAAGAACTTGGTTGGAGGGGACAGGCGTTCGGGAGGAGGGCCGCCTTTGGCTCGCATGGGCTGGCTGCCTATTGTATAGGGCGTTTGTGGCGGAAAGGACATACGTGAAGAGGCAAATGGCGGAGCGGAGATCAGATCCTCTTCCTTACGCTCCTCACATAGCTCAGCCAACGCAATTATGGCACGCTCAGGACGCGTCGACAGTACACGTGAGGCACGCATAAACTCGCCACGAATCTACAGGATTCTCGTCAATGTAAGCCCCAGATGACAAATGTTTGCTTTCTTACGGTATAGAGACCATCTTTAGTCACGCAGCGTGCAACATTGAAGTCAGTCTCGAACGGGTCCTAATATCGTTTAGGGTGTAAGCAATAGATCCTCTAGGACTCATATCCATTACAACGCACTTCTATGCATAGCCGATTACGCTCCCGCGAGTCGTTGTAACGCCCACCTGACAACTGGGGTACCTATGAGCAACGGAACGCGCAATAGACATAGATCGGACGTACGTCATTTTGCCACCCCTTCGAATCCTTCTTTAGAAGACCCGCCCGGATAGACGCTACTCCAGTATTGTAAGAGAAATCGCGAGAATAATATCGGAAGAAATCAATCAACCTAGATAGTACGGCTTCGTGAGATCCAGCGTTCTGGGCAGTAGAATAGGACTCACAATTCCCCAACGCTCTCCGTATTATCAGAATGCCAACGCTGCCGCAGAAGTTCAATATCATCGAAGAACCAGGTGTTATATCCTGCGAGATGGGTATCCTCCTGAGCCGGACAAGTCAGTAAGTTCGATGGCAAATGTAGAACGCATACCGTGGTTATAGGTCGCAAGGGTGGCATTTGCTGGAGATTCGGAAGTACCGGCGGGTTTTTGACATGGACCAGGAAATATATTACAAGTAAAACATAGCCGTAAGATGAGAGGGTTCCCTTGTACGGAGAGTTGATTTTTCTGTTCTTCCATGTGAGAGACGAACCCAAGATTGGGATCAATGTAGCACACACCTCCGTTTACTCCAGACTTTTACTAAGCATAGAAAGATCAGTCAGTAGCGCTACAGGCGAGCCTGAGTTGCAGGACACTTACGAAACAGAACCATTGTACGGACACGGGTTGGGTCAATCATAGCGTAGCACATCAGGAGACGCGTATTCTCTAGCGCAAGTCTATTTTCAAAACCAATATCACAGGCGATGCCTAGTGGGAGCCCAGGCGAAGGGTCGAGTGAAAGCTTTACTATGGGTATGCGTGCATGCGGGAGAGGCTTGACGTGGAACTTCGTCTCTAGAGTAGAAGATGAGTGATTATATGGTACATACATCATTTGTGAACGCACCACGCTCAAGTAGGTCCCCTAGCATGGTCACTAGATCGGTTGCGGCTAGTCGCTCCTTGGAGTCTATCAGGCAGCACAAATCCATATCTATCCAGCAAAAGACTTGTGAGCGCTAATTCCAACATTCTGGATGTCAAAAAGCCACTGACCAGAGTTCCGCAGGCTGAAGCCGTTAGCTGTACTCCCGAAGGACAGCAGACGACTGTCTGGCTCGATTGTGCGGATGAGGCGCTCTAGCAGTTTTCTGACATCTTCCTTAACGGCCATTTCCTCTGTGGTGGGCAGCAGCTGGATCACAAAATCGAAGAGACATTGGGAAAGGTCGGCAACGAAGCGCATCTTGGTCGCTTGGGACCTGCGTTGCATAGGCGGAGTCGCGGGGGTCTGGACATCCCGATAGTGCTGGTGGATTGCTTGAGGGCTCATGGTTTGTGTGTATGCCATCGCTGCTGTCCGCTGAGTGAGAACCGGCCTCGAGGGAAATGGGACGAGGGAGTGAACCAGGATTGAACTGATCACGGTGTAACCTGGTTCCTTTGCGCGGCTTATTCGCGCCTATTATAGCACTTCCCTTATAAAGAACTACTTCCTCAATTTTTCTTGTTTCCTTCTCTTGTTTCCTTGTCCTCAGCTAGGCAATGCCGATCTACTATATACCCCATTCCTTGTAATCTTACGAGCTGTTCCAGATCAGTCCATCTTAGTGTGCAGTTCTGACAATTCATCATCTCGGTCCCGCAAGACTTCAACAGGTCTCAAGGTAATCGCCGACACTTCTGAGCCGGATAATTACCGCCCCGTCGACACTCCTGGAAAGTCCTGGACGTGAAGCATAACGATACTCAGGGTAGAGGGGCATGTCGGGGACATTAATATTGTGATGTGGTCTCCGCAGCTGATCAAGAGTGGGTGACAACACTTCTCCAGTGGTCCTTGGGTCCACGACTCGCGCGGACTGGTACCACGCGGAAGTAATGTGTGGTAGTTACGCGAGCTGATAGTCTGATACTGTGAATCTCTGTGAATTCACGGTTCGCGCGCCGTCAAGGGCCACCAAGGTGAACCATAGGTACGGCATTGGTGCCTTTCCGAGTTGATTAGACGCTGACAGGTCATGGGGTGAGTTCAATCATAGATCTTTAGAGATGGTGACATACGTCCGGGCTGGGTCCTAGATATGGGTGAATGCCGGAAGCTTGTACCCAGTCAATGTTTGCGATAGTGAGTAATTTCCGAGCTACAAAATTTAATGATCTAATCGCCACAATCGATGCAGGGAACAGCGGGGCTAGGTTTGGCGTGTACATACATACAACACATATATATTCCAGCTGCAGCTAGGTAGATCGGGCGCCTCGGGGGCGCCATTCGAAGAGGAGTAGCCAGACTCAAAAGATCTAAGACCATATTTTCAAGTGAGGAGAAGATGAAAGGAAAACACACCGAGCAAGATTTCTACTGGCAGTGGTATGCAATTCGTCACCGAATTTCATTGACGGATCCGTGCAAGGGTGCATATTATGTGACCACTTGAATCAGAACAGTAGAATATCGGTCTTTTGCGTCCAGGATTTTTAACGGAGTCGTAAGTCCATGAGGATAATGAGAAAGCACCTGATTCTTCTGACCAGTTCAAGAAAGTTCCGCACAAAAAGACATCCGATCGTCTTGTACTATAAGCTTGGAGCGATTTCGATATCAAATTCGATTGATTCGACGAGAGCGTGGACTTACATCGTAAGACCTCAGTAGCCCTGCTTGATGTCAAGAAAAGAAAGAAGATGGTATCTTTGATTCCAGGGTTTGATTTTGACTATGTTATAGGAACACCACGATAGACAATGATTAGTACAACAATGTAAGCGTTGACCAAATTTATGCTGCTATTCAAGAAACGCCGTGACATGAAGCAGATAGCGATATCGGTCCAGCAACGTGAGGCTCACTTCATACTGTTTGCTCTTCTTCCAAACGATCTTCTCGCAATTCATGATGGGACACCTCAAGAAGCCTGATTGGTTGAACGAGGGAGTAAGGCTTGTCGTAGAACAACTTCTAGGGGAGATATCAGGCTAAGAATTGGTGTAGAGTTTCAGTGAGCCACTCCAGACACACTTGGCAAGCGCTGCTAGATCCAGTCTAATCCAGACCAAGACAGAAAGTAATGAAAATTCGACTCCTGAGACCAGGTACGATTAAAGACATTGCGACTGGCTCACACCAGTTTAATGGTCCTGAAATTTCGATGTAAGTTGGCAGAATCTAGTGGATTATGGTGATTATGATTCGCGAGCATACGCTGTTCAACGGAGATCGGCTGTGTAGCGGTGTTTGTACACACTGGCAGTGTTTAACAGAAACCTGGAGAGACCAGGTTGATCCTGTTACTGCTGGGCAGTGGACCTCGCCGTCCAGACAGCCACGAACTGTACCCCTCTCATGAATGAAATCGACTTCTTTGCTCGGCCGCAGTCAGCGGCCATAAAGATTGTCGCTCCGCCGACCCAGGACCAGCAGAAGCCAGCAGTGAGCAGGAAAGGTTAGTAAGGACATTTGCATGTTGCTGGTTAATTGAATTAGCATCAGACTCCAGCCCAAGGAAACAATGTAGGAATGTATTAATTCACGGGTGCGTCCGAATGCTTCATGTTCTGCCAGTGGTGTGTTAATTTCATACGATGGCAGGTTCTGCAAGTTTCAGGACAAGGGATGTATTTACTCTCATCCATCGGTGCGTGTCTTATCTACTAGTGTGGAAATAAAGCTGACCGCTTATTAGACGGGACCGCAACAGCCTGGGTACGCACCATAATTCCCAATTCTATCGTATCTGATATGGTTATAGTTCTCCGTCGCCCAACGAGTCACGCACAACCACACTCACGACCGAAGCACTGAACGCGCCAGTTTTCATACCGAAATCACTCGCGACCGCTGCCTCGCCGCCTCCTGCAAGTGACACCACGTAATTGATCTTTCGGATGCTTCGGAGATCTACTCACTGAGTTGTATGATAGGCCACCTACCACGGAAGGCCACACAGAATACCAGAACTATGAACAGTACCCATATAATCCATACGGACAAGAAACCGACCTGAGCGAGCAGGTGCGTGAGTTACTCCATCAAGCATTCTCTTCAATTCAGTGCCACAATGTAGCTCGACCAGAGTTTCTATGATGAACACCATTATGATGGTTATCATGACTCAACGTACTACTCCGCGGTGCCTCCTGTCTACATGCGACAGCCAGTATGTATATGTCGCTTCCATTCCAACAGTCCTGAGCTGACAGCTCTCCAGCTGGACTACCATCTGTACACACCAGCATGTCCGGCCGGATTCGTGGCGTCAACCTCTGACACTCACTTTGTGCCCCCGTCCTCTGCTCTCCGGGAACTTCTCCAGAAACGCAGCGAGACTATTAGGCAAATAGCGCCCATTGGTGACTAATTATATCTGCATAGCACATGCCACAAAAATCTGACGCCCATGCACAGGCTCTAATCTTCCAGATGAGCTACAAGGATACCATACGCTTGTACCACTGGAGAGTACGAGTAACACAATGGAGCGAAGGAAGTTGGGGAATTGGTATTCGACCGTATATCGCGCGATCCAGGCTTCGGATGGCCTTCCATACGCCCTCAGGAGAATTGAGAGTGAGCCAGCTCAGCCGCTTGTTGCACTAGGTTACTGAATGAAAGTTAGATTATCGCCTGATGCACCAGTCTGCGTTCAACGCCATCGAGATATGGTCCAAGATCCGTCACCCGAACATTATTTCTGTCAGAGAGGCGTTCACGACACGGTCCTTCAATGATAATTGTGCGATCTGCTTTTGATCACGGTTTTGTAACTGACGTTTCACTTCAGCGGTTGTGTTCGTACATGCGTACCACGCTGATGCTCAGACCTTGTTTGATGTGCACCTCAAGCCGAAGCCACCCATAATGCAGACGCACTACCACCACGGACGCCCAACGCTCCTTCAAGCTTACCTACCCACTGTGATACCAGAACGCACAATGTGGTCATATATTGTTCAAATCGCCACTGCTGTCAAAAAGGTCCATGATGTCGGGCAGGCCGTCCGTATGATTGATGTCTCCAAGATCCTTTTGACGGGTCAGAACCGGTCAGTCCGATTGATACACGCCCATGTCTAGTGATTATACAAAGTATGCTCACGCGCCTGAGTAGGGTCCGCATTAGTGCCTGCGGTGTTATTGACGTGCTGATGCACGACACGCACCAAGATATGTTAATGCTGCAGCAGGAAGACCTGACAATGTTCGGCCGGTTACTGTTCACCCTCTGCTGTAATAGTATCACAGCGTCCAGTGGGCAGAACTTTCAGAAGAGCCTTGAGTTCATCAGCAGGAACTATACAAACGACATCAAAAACGTCGTCCTGTTCTTGATCAGCAAGGCCGGTCCACATCGGGTGGGTGGATTGTTTTGGGTTGGCGGATGAGATATCGCTGATGCTATGGCTGTGGCCGTGTGGTAGAGCATCGACCAGTTGTTGGACATGATTCGGGGAAAGGTTATCCTTGAAATGGAAGAGGCACTCAAGTATGTTTGGTCACCTTTCACAGGCCCAGCAAGATTAACCCTGTATATTCAAGTGCCACGGACCGGGTCGAACACGAGCTTCTAAGCGAGCTGGAGAATGCTCGGCTTGTGCGCCTCCTCTGCAAGTTTGGATTTATCAACGAGCGGCCCGAGTGCGTTCATCGTCCGAGGGTCTCCTGCAATGCATTTATTGATATGAGGTTGGTTCGTAATGTTTTAGGTTTGCGCGTGAACCTCGTTGGTCGGAAACTGGCGATCGGTATATCATCAAGCTGTTCCGGGACTATGTCTTCCATCAAGTCGATGAACAGGGGAATCCCGTTGTCAACCTGTCGCATGTTCTAGTGTGTCTGAACAAGGTGTGCTGTATTGCATCCGATTCCGAACCTACTATCTGACCTATTTTGTTGTAGCTTGATGCAGGGACTGATGAGAGGTTGATGCTCGTCGCGCGAGACGAGCAGTCGTGTCTTGTTGTCAGCTACAAGGATATCAAGCAATGCATCGAGTCAGCCTTTGGGTGCGTCTACACTGGCCTGAATGCTTGATCACATATTAATTTGCGTTGCTCATTAGTGACCTCGCGCGCGCATCCACGCTCTCTAAACGGTAATGATAAGATTAAACGAGATGGGCCAGCGATGCCCCACCCCAAGGTAGGTAGGTTATAAAATGGCTAGAATCAGAAAAAGACGCAGAAAATAAAACAAAAAACTTGCCTTGCTGCTTTGTATCTGGGTTTGCGCATAATAAGGTTGTGCGTCAGACCGCCGGTGTGAAAATACACCCATGCTGCCGTTTTTTCGTTGTGGTGGTGTTTATGCCGCGTATACTGTTTGTAGGCTGGGTTTACAGTTGTTACTCATGATCAGTGACCATCTCGACGAATTGCGCTTCCATCGCATCAGGACAAGGGTAGTGTAGCACTCAAGGCCTTTACTGCTCGGTACGTGGCGAGCAGGAACTACATTTGTCTGATATCGGCAGAGACATCAGCAGCTAGTCCTTTCGCTCGTCGCACTCCCCGGCCGTGTCGACAACGCTTGTTAATGTTTTATCTTACATTTACGCTATTATTGACGCCAGACTGCTTCGCCTTTTCTCTATAATATTCCTTCAATGCTATTTCAGCAGCAACCCTAACCTGAAAAATAATCAAACAGTCGGTTAGTACGTGCCCTCATAAGTTTGTAGGAAACTAACATCCTCAGTGTGTCTCTCCTCGACGACATCCCAGAGAAGGCACCTTGTTTTAGTGCTGGCATCGCCTCCTTTATTATCCTCGCGCTATGGTTCGAGATCAAAAGCTGTTGAATATGCATAGGATATTAGGGGGAACGTACTTGGGAGAAATGGTCATATCCTTGGATAATCTGGCGGCAAATGTAGCAGGAATGTATTCCACAGCTAGAAGACGGACATTTCATTTTGTTGCACTTCGTAGTTAGGTTAGCGCAGATGGCAAACAGAAAGGGATGGCATATCTTACTCCGGCCTCCTTTATAAACGCTGTCAGATATCATCCAAGTCATAGTAATGATGAGATTTCAGAATCTATAAGATTAGCTGAAATGAATGAACGAACGTTTTTTGCATCCAGGACATTGTCTCACTAAAGCGCCACCTGCAAAGGAACATTGAGTCGGCATCAGAGGGACCTATAAGGACAACGCACTCATGGCCTCTTCTACATGATGCTTTCCACTTGAATCGACTATCGATTTATTAGCGCCAGCCCGGACGCGAGATTGGGTATATAGGACGCACCCTCGCAGAGATTCGGCCTATGATCCTATCGAGAGCTCAAAATCAGTCGCAACTTCAGCATCGAAAAAGCGGAAACTAACCAACTTCTTACACCAGCGGCAGCTCGCAACGCCACACACACGCTTGTTCCTGCACATCAAAACCTGCCCCACCTCGTCCTCAATAATGCAGCCCCAATCACAAAACGGGCAATACTGCAGATTTTCTAGTCCAGCCGCTTCTAGGTCCCTCCGCTGCCTCACGCGTTCCCAGAGCTCCATGGTCTTCGGTGGGAGAATGCGGCGCAGTTCCGATGACGAGATCTCTGCGGTGCATCTAGACTGGTCTACGCATCGTATATCGGGATTGTGGGAGCTAATCAGGATGGATGCGTGGGATTTCATGCATGAAGTGCAGAATAGGTGGGTTTCGGGGCACTGTACCATTTCCTCCTGGGCTCCGAGTCGGCTTTGTTAGTGTATATCAAATTTCAATGTGGGTTTTAAGCGCTCACAAATGGATAACTTGCGAAACAACACCCGCATTCGACGAGGTTCTCGTCTTCGGCGTTGGTATGTATTAAGCTTTCGTCTTTCGAGTCTCCCTGGTGGCTACTGAGTAGTGTGTCGACCACATGCTCGACGACCGCCTTGTCATGCTTTGGCATGGCAGTCCGGACGAGCACGTAGAGGTTGTTCCTGTCTTCGTCTGGCAGTATCTCAAGAATGCGATCCACGTATTCATCCGCCTTCCTGTGTGCGCCAAACTTTCTGAACGAACCATGGGACGTCTTGGAATATGCTAGTGAAAAGGGTCCCGCCGATGAAAGGAAGGCCACCATCGAGACCAGCAGCAGTGAGGATTGCAGCAAAAACAATAAAAGGCGCCTGTCGCGTAGAATGAGATGTCTATACAAAGCAATAGGGTTGAGAGAATGGTTGGAGTAAGTAGCTCACCAAACCGTTTCCAAGAGATACATTGAGAGCGCTCAAGCTCCGGTCAAACCCAGGCTCACTGAGAATCCAGATACATGCCGAAACCGCCAAAACAGTCTAGCTTGATGCCGAGACCGACTTGGACGATGACCAACTTGAAACACTTTTCTGATTTGGAAATAAAGACTGAGGCGCAACTATGGTGAAATACCAGGGGGCTATATATAGGTCTTTTGAGCAGCGGTGCGTATCGATAGTGGTCGCTGCGGTGCGGTGCGGGAAGTAGCAGTGCTGGTCATGGTGCGACGGCATGTGGTGCGCATACCTGCCGCGGCGACAGGGATGTGGGAGGTCGAGTGGTGACCCCATCGTCTGGAAAAAAACTTCGACTGGTGCCAGGAAGAGGGTAGCGGACATACGACAATCGACGACGCGACGATTTGCCTACCATGGTAGATAATAATGTGCTCGAAGATTCAAAATCTCGAGAGATGGCGTCAACCTTCACTCCCGTCGCGCCCAATGCGTTCCCGCCACCCGCCGTCTCCTCCGCCGGCCGCTCCTCCCGCATCGCGCCCCATTCGCACATAAAAGTCCTTGGCCTCACCCCAGAGGGCCTCGCCACCGCCGACGGCGCCGGCTTCGTCGGCCAGACCACCGCCCGCGAGGTATGTGGTCTTCTATCCATGTTTCTACTCCTCTAGCGATAAAAATACAGGCCTTTGGTGGCATAGTCGACCTCATCAAGTCGCGCAAGTTTTCGGGTCTCGCGCTCCTCCTCGCCGGCGCGCCAGGCACCGGCAAAACCGCGCTCGCGCTCGCCGTCGCACAAGAGCTCGGCGCAAAAGTTCTCTTCTGCCCTATGGTTGTCTCCGAGTTGTACAGTGCAGAGGTCAAGAAAACAGAGGTGCTCGCAGAGGCGTTCCGCAGGGCTATAGGTGAGTTCTGTCCTTACTATCCTGATTCGCACATACTACCTTATTATCGATATTATCGACATGCTAAGGCCTCCGGATAAAATAAACAAAAGAAGTATACGAAGGCGAGATCACCGAGCTCACGCCTGCAGAAGCAGAGAACCTCCTCAGCGGGTACGGCAAGACCGTCTCGCACGTCGTCGTCGTGCTCAAGACCGCCAAGGGCACCAAATAGCTGCGCCTCGATCCAACGATCTACGAAGCGATCCTCAAAGAAAAAGTCGTCGTCGGCGACGTCATCTCCATCGAAGCCAACACCGGTGCCGTCAAGGTACGTCACGGTCCCAAGCTCCCGGCGTGCTCGACACACTCGCCGCAGAAGGCGAAAACACGTCCCTCTGGTGCGCACCCTTGTCTCTTCTCTCTTATTCATATTCAAAGTACAACTATATTCTATATTCTATATTCAATTTCTCTCTCTCTCTCTCGTCACAGGTACGCGCTGCAGCTGCTGACCCCCGCGTCGATCCTCGCGGAGCTGGCGGGGCGCACTCACTCACAGATCGAGGTGAAGGATATCGGTGAGATGAACGAGCTGTTCTTGGACGCGAAGACGTCGGCTGCGGTCATTGGCGAGGGCGCGAATTTCTTGTAGAGTAACCGTTAACGTATGTATGATAATGTTGTATCTCCACTGCGATAATCTGACATGTTGGCTTCTACATTAATGATTAATGAGTGTTGTAAACGTAACAAAAGCATTGTGGTACAATTGGAAGGCACATAGGATAATTACAAATGTAGTTTGCGCTATAGAGTACAACATGTACATGTGCATGAACTTGGGGTATTAATCGTTTCCGTGATTTTGATGGTCATCTTGAATTCCGAAACGAGCAGGAGCCATAGCGAGCAAGGGATTACGGTAGGCATACGCCTGGGGATGCGTAGGCATAAACGGCGGGTTTTGCATTCCCGCCATCCAATTCCAATTCATCTGGTATTGCATCAACTGTGCCTGCTGTTGAATAAGTAGTTGCGCCTGTTGCGCCTGTTCGGCGGGTGGAGGAGGTGGCAAGGCTTGGTAGCGCATTAGCTGCTGTTGAACGAACAATTGTGTTAGTGCATTTTGTTGAATCTGCTGCGTGAGGGGTGCTGGAGGTGGGGGTGTCTCTGGTAACGGCAAGGGTACATCCTGCAGTGGGTGATTTAATTTTTGCGGTGGCATTACCAGCGCCTCCAGGTTGATAGGCATAGGCGTATGCATAGGCATAGGCGCATGCATAGGCATAGGCACATGCATAGTCACAGGCATGGCCAGCTGTAGTGGCAAGAAAGGGTTCATATTCGCTGGTGCGAGGGACAGAGGCAAAAAAGGAGGATAAAAGTAAGGCTGCAGCCCATTGTTATAACCGACGTTGAAAGGCGGAGGAGGATTTGCAGGTTGTTCTTGGTTTCCGGGTTGGAAAGGTGGAACCAGTGGGGGCAAAAATGGGAAGGGGTTGGGTCCTGGCATTGCGAGGGGCTGCTGCTGCGCAGGTAGAGTTGCGGGAAGCAGACGCGGAGCTCCTGGGGGCTGAACGTCTGGGGGAGGAGCCCTGACAATCCGCCGTCGCGCGGGGCGGATCCGTCCGCGCATCTGTATTTGTGGCGGCGCCGGCCGAGGCGGCTGATATTCAGGCAAAATCACTTTGAGGTCGCCAGCTTTGAAATCGGGGTTGTTACGTTGGAGCGTTTCCATTGTCTCCGCGGCCGCCTGCGCCACCTGCCCATTTCAAGACGCTTGTATAAGTAAATCTGCCCCGGCGATATGGATGGAACTTGCCTCTGCGACGTGCCTGTCCTCAAAGGAATCGTTCAGTGGACATTTGAAGTTAGTTCCCCCACTCGGCCCAGCATGGCCCGGGGGCAACTAAGGGAGAAAGAGATGGTCAGTATGAGCGGGAGATAAGGATCAGAAGAAAGTAGACAGACCGATTTCTCAAAGTGATCGTAGCCTTTAATAGGTTGGCGGCAAACGTAGCATGAGATTCCTCGACAGAAAGGACAGGTAATTTTGTTACACTGGTGAATTTTTGTTAGGGCGGCTTATTTCAAGTAGGCGGTACTGAGAAAGTTATACCCCGTCTTCTTTGACAAATGCTAAATAATAAAAAAGATGTGTTAAGTACAGTAGAATATTCCAAAGCCCATAGAGTTACCTTTACCGCAATGAGGGCATTTTCGCATCAACGCATTAGCTGAAATTATCGGTCAATAATGCCTCCTCGAATAAGAATAATCCGCTCACGTACTCATCGCTTCGTCGATAGCGTGTTGTCCTTGGAGTTTCTTCTCTTCTTCTGCCTCTTTTATTTTATGTTTCAGTTTCGCTCACGGTTGTCATCAAGATGCTAAAATACCTTCGCAGGTTTGCGGATAGTGATTCTAGAAAACTTGGATTAGAATAAGCAAATATGAGTTTAAGGAGTCTACTTACTAATTTCTTGCACTTACGGCAACTAGATTTGCCACAGTATTCGGTATTCCAACAAACCAGGATAGTCACCCGCTCATCGTCAATCACGCATCCCCAATCACAAAATGGGCAGTTATCCAATTGTACCCCGGCCGCTTCAATCTCCCGCCGTTGGTTCAGGCGTTCCCAAAGCGCCATGGACTTCGGGGGTAGACTTTTACGGAGCGCATCCGCACTAAACGTTGCATCGCAATCGTCTGTAGACATGCATTTGATCACCGCTTTATGTACAGCAATAAGATTCTCCGCATGGGATGCCACACAGGTTTCGCAAAAGATATGGTTCTCGTGACAGGATATCATTTCTTTCTGTCAGATCATGCGTTAGCGTCTAACAGGAATGAGACATCACAACTCACGTCTGATGGGAACGTGGAGTAACAGCAACTGCATTCAACTTCCGCCTCGTGCTCCTGACGGCCCGAAATCTCCTGGAGTAACCACTCGCGCTCTTTTTTGAATTCATCGTCATGAAGTTCTCGTCCTTTTCCCTTCTTGCGAGTGAACGGGGTGACTCTCGGGACATAAGGGAGGGGTTTATCCTGGTAGTGGTTGTACTCGTCAATAAGTGCGAGGTGACTAGGGGCGTAAAATGATTTGTGTTTCTTGAGAATAGTTTCGATGTAGTCTCGTGGCACATCGGGAAAATCCGTCCGTAACTGGTTCTGGAACAATACAACATTAGCTTGCTATCATGACGAACATGAAACTAGAGATACAAAAGCAAGATCGAAATAATGCCTCCCTCCCCTGAATGGCCGCCTTATGCTGGAGTAGTCAACTTTGGATCTTTTATTTGACGCCCTCTCCGGATATGAGGCCGAATGTTCGTCATCAGAATCGGAGTGCTTGCGTTTAGCGCTGCCAGAGTTGTTGGGGCCTGGTTTCATGCAAATTCGCCCCTCGTTAACAGCGGCTAACGCAAGCTCTACAATTGCATCTTCGTGTAGATCTATGTTCTTCACAACCAGGGAGTGAAGCTGGTCACGATCGACGTTTGGATGTATCCGTAGAATATGATAAGTATGAACTAGCGCGCGCTCCTTGGCCGATTTAAGTGCACGAGTATTAAGGCTCTCAGCTTGATCACCAAGGAGGGTAGTATTCATTTTCCCCTGGACCCGGCCTGTCAATGGATTAGATCTGGTACGGTGGATCAAAAAAGGTGTGAGAGCAGTGACTGCTCACCCTGAAATCGGAAAAATGCAACAGCGCGTCTCCAGAAACAGAGATAGGAAGGTTGGTAGAAGAGAATAGAAATCGCCTGAAACAGGAAAGCGGGCTGTCACAGCAGTACTTATGTTGTCAGATTAGCGCCCGGCCTGAAGGAGCTAGACCGATCAGAATTAACTGCCGTAAGGATTAGCGCGTTTGTGGGGCGAAACAGGAGGCTTCAAGCAAGCCATCCTCGAGACTCAAGTAAGCTCAAGTACAAGCGCGGACGGCCACCGGTCTTCAGAATCACAATTAGCGCCCCAACAAGCATCCGTGCCCTGCACGTGTTGCACGCTCTGTATCAAGCATGTCAAAGCAAGCCGTAGTTCTATATCTGGTTCGAAAATCAGAGGCTGCCTAATAGGCAAATGGATCAACCACGTTTCACTGGTGCGCATTGCAGTGTATAATAGTGGGAAGAAATGGGGAGACGTGCGGCTGTGCAGTCTTAAACTGTACTTGTAAAATCCTTGTAACCAACCAACCTTAACCACTATGAATTAACTTCGTGCTATGTGCTTCAGATTGATCTAATTTCTGGGCCAATGCATTCAACTGTGCCACGGCATAACAGAATTATAAATAAGTACTCATATACTTACTGCCGGAATCAACCAGCTTCCAAGCTAGTACCAGAAGCTCCATTTTCAACGGCACAAGGGGGTGGCGGAACAAAAATGTTGGATATAGGGTCGAAACTTTTTTCTCGAGGCTTTTCCTCAAGAGGTGGGCGATCCGCGAATCGAGCATACAGATCTTGCCATGTGCGTCTCGCGTGGCCTCAACGTGGCCAGCTGATATCCCCTTTTTGGGGATGACCAAGCATCCGGCAGACACGTCGGCATCGGGAGGGTGAGAGAAACGAATAGGATTCTGTGAAACAGATGGTTAGAAATAGGTATCTGTAGCTAAATAAGTATCATATGTCTGTGTTCAGCTTCGCTGAACAAGACAAGCAAAGTTAATATTGAGCACCAATGAAAAAGAGTACAGAGAGCATCTCACTGAGTAAAATCAGTGATTGAGAGTGTCAGGCGAGGCCTTCGAAATACAATCACTGGAAATCACTCGTGAGGAGAGCTTGCAAAGTGTAGGGCGCGAAGTGCTTACCTTGAGCTGCAATTTGTCAAAGGTTGACACAAGAGGTGAGGCCTTGCAGCTCAGGCAATTTATAAAATCCTGGCTGAATAACTTCCCCTAACTCTGCATCTGCTGATCTCCAGCACAGAGTCAGGGTTCAACCATGATCGAGTTGGAAAGGGGCAGCAATAAAGATACAAGAGTGCATAACTGAGCTTGGCAAAGCCACCGGCTCAGTGCACTCTGGACAGATACCATTCGTTTCCTTTCCCACAAGACACTTGCGACTGTGCTAATCTCAAGCCCTAAACTACTGCTACACACTCTTTTGCTTTCCTGTATCCTTACAAGAGCATCAATGGTGTAAATAATGTCCCATATACATGTCCTGTGTTATTTAACCATTCCCTGTCCCATACTCCTTCAGCCAACACTACTACTGCAACATATCAAACACCAAGTTACTCAAGTATATATAGGAATAAATTTTCTATCTCTCAAGCCAACTCTGCACACACACAGACGTCTTGGGCCTCTCATTACCAATCTTCTGTCACAGCTGCCACTCAAGCACCTAATTCTTTGAATCATCCATGTCCAGGCTCTCTTCTCAATTAGGAAGGATCATTCTACTCCACATACCCATTCACCATCCATGAAATTGCTCCAGGATCAACAAACCACCCTGGTTATCATCTTCATACTATAGGAATAGATCTGTCATCAATTACTGTCATTACCACTTACTGCCGGGGGTCAGCAGGCAAAGATTTTGGGCCTTGCTCATCCTGCGCAACAGTGCATGTTCTTTTTGACGTTGTGAAGGATCTTGCTGCTTGTGGTACCAGGAAAATATTGCTGCACTCAAATGCAATATTGAGGTCTGATCTAGATACTAAATGAGAGAGGGTAAACAAACTCAAGCTTGAGAAACTATCTCTTTCCTCAATGCTAGATGCTGCACAAGCCACCATCCACACTTTCGAGCACTTGGTCACCAAAATATCCCAGAACAATGTTCCTGGGCTTCAACGACTCTTTGCCACTGCTCATGTAACACATGTAGGAATTTGAGGCCTTTTGGTGCGTGTTCAGAGTGCCATTGATGGTTTTTATAGACCAAGGAACTACACACCACAGCTCTATGACCTTGCCACTCTACTATATGAACTCAGAGGAGCAGGTGCTGTCTATGTTGGAATATTAGTATCAAGTGCACACATTCAGCATGCAAGTATTTGAAAGTGGTTCACTCACAAGACTCTTTTGTTGCTGCCTAGCTTTTTTACATATCATTTTCCCCTCGAGACGCTTCCGTACCATTTCTGTTTGATTTTAATATTCTACTTAAGTACCCTCTCGCACGATTGCAAGGGTCCACTGCTATCCCAAGTGAGCGACAAAGACACACTCATTTTAACAGTCTATGCCATCAACCATGCTTGCGCTGCACTTCCATCACTGAAATCAATTCAAAAATGACGTCAAAAATTTGCATTGACAGTGACAGCTAGACAGGTGACTGCTATGGATGTGATGGCAAACATATCCATGCTGTTTGGCCATGGTGCTGGTTTGGAGGTGCCACAAAGTCATGTCGGGCATACTCTTGCGCTTGATGAGATTGCTGGTGGTGGTCGTTCATGCTATCTATCCAAGACAGATGAGATGGCAGGGCTCTGCCACAAACATGTCCACAAGCTTTCATCCATCAAAATGGGCTTGGACTTGACTTTGGTGTTAGCTGCAGCCCAGGCTGTGAAGGATGACAAAGTTCACATTAGGAAGGAGTTCACTGTTGCCTCCATATCTGCCCATGTTCAGAAGAACTACAGTGCAAAGCCAGTTCTTCTGTCTCCGACATGCAAACAGGGGACCTGGCAGGAATCAGAGAGTGTCATCAAGATAATTTTGACAGCGTGGGCCTCCTCACCAGTTGGTGAATGCTACTGGGGCCTGATTTGGGAGATTGCATCAGATGGTGATGCTACACGACAGGCTGGTCTGCAGGCGGGTAATGCACAGGTGCAGTAGTTGAGACCGCAGTTGATGGAATGGGCAT